>APFE031730842.1:4026-254338 GCA_000404065.3 Pinus taeda | reverse complement strand
GTACAAAATTTGGTTCAGAAGTAACACATTCCAGATTACTTGAAATGGTCTCAAGAAATAGCACACTCATGCATGGGGCCTCATTAAAGCAGGCTGATGGTTCAAGGTCCATTTCCAGTCTTCAGGTAATGAAATCTGAAAATATGACAAATGACAGTGATGCGCGTGGTGTTGCCAGAAAAGCAAGTGATGCATCAAAACGCGGGTGTAGTTCTCCTGGTACAAATATTGCAGTCACCACAGTAAGCTCTTCTCTATGCAACTATCAAGCTGGATCAAGAGTTTTGCAGGGACATCAAGTCGCAAGTCGTCAAGAACATGCTAAGCAGGACTTAAATGGTTTAGCTAATTTACTGCATGGCAAGATGCTAGCATTACATCAAAGAGGTTCTAATCTATCTGCAAATACCCCAGTGTTGGTGCATTCATCAGTTTCATCAGCAGGGCCATCTATAAAACGAGATGATGCCACAGTGCAGGCATGGATACAATCACAAAATGCACGCCTGGCAGATGCAGATGCTACTTCTAGAGTCAGGTTACAAGATGCACCGAATCCTCATATGGAGTAGCTAAGAAATCGATCAATTTCAACGTATCTCATCAGGTGGAAGTACTTACCAGCAGAAGATTCCACATGGGACGACAAGAATTTTATACAGAAGCATCAAGAACTACTCAAGCGTTGGACAATACTTTTTGAAGGAGAGGGGCATGTTAGGCCCCTATACTACTAGTGTAACCCCTTATTGTTATTAGTACAACCCCCTTATTATATTGATGTACCCATGTAGTGGCCATATTGTTACTATTGTGCCCCATAGAAGCCCACTATTGTTATTATTGTACCCTTACATTATTATTGTTATGTCGGCTCTGGTTATATTATGACCCCTTATACTCCTATATATAGAAAGGAGGTCTTGTCATTTGTATCATCCAATAATTGTTCATTTATGTACTATAAAGGAGGTTGCTCCCTCGAAAAGGCTGAATTCTAAGGCGTTGATCTATCTTTTCTTGAGTTGGTTTCATAACAATGATAGTTTATCAAGATGTGGAAGAAGTAACAGCTATGGTAGATGATATAAATTTTTTTGATGATCAACATTTGAAAGTTATATTGTTCCTATGAATCAAGTTCAACCTATAATTCAGAATATACAATCTTTTGAAGTTTCTAAATATAATTTTTTTTTTCTTCTGAATTTCTAACTGCTAAACTAAATAAAAGATATGATCTAAGACTAAGACAAGGTCTAGGTAGAGATGTTAAGAAAGTTACATTTGATCTGTCACATGATAAAACTATTGAAACACTTCCTTCACAATCTCAAAATCAACAATCAAGTGAGTAGACAATAGAAAAACTCGTTCCTCATGTTTTAATGTAGAAAAGGAACTAGAAAAAGTTAAAATTCCAATTCCTTTATCAGGACTCAAAAGAAACCTTGGTTATAAACAACATGTGTCTAAATGGATTCATTCTTCAAGTGTGAATGTTGAAGGATATGTAATCAATTTACAAGATGAAAAACCCTTGTTATTTTTGGGTCAAATTTGGATATTTAAGATGAAATTGTTCCTCCTTTCTATTTGAATTTAGAGATTCTCGATTTTCTTCTCTATAATTGCATGTTAGATTCTAGGGAATCTCATAATCTAATGCAAAAAATTATTATGGATCAACTTCAGTTGCAAGTGACAAGGCCATACCATGATTTATATACATTTAATTCAAAAAAGGTACAGTATTTGGGACTAATCAAAGATCTGGTGGTAACTTTAGCATAGATTCCTATTAAAAGTGTTATGATGGATATAGTAGTTACATATATTCCCCCAAAATTTGGTCTATTGTTATAAAGATCTTGGTGTGATAAAATGGGAGGCAGTTTACAAATGCATATGTCATGTGATGCCATTCTAGTCTATGGTGGAGAACATCTAAGGCTCTACAAAAAGGTAAGATTCATAAATACTGTGTGTAATGCTAGCCAAGTTGTAAACCACCCTATATATGTTGTGGACCAAGATTTAGGGTGTTTCATTTTAGGTGTAAATGATGAGTCTAACGTACATAATAGAATTAAATACACTATAAATATTCCTCAGTCTTCAGAAAATCATGTATGGAAGATGTATTTTGATGGGGCTTTTTCCAGAGAAGGATCTATGTTAGGTCCCCTATACTACTAGTGCAACCCCTTATTATTATTAGTCCAACCCCCTTATTGTATTATTGTGCCCATATGGTCCCCATGTTGTTATTATTATGCCCCATAGAAGCCCATTATTGTTATTGTTGTGTCCCTACAATATTATTGTTATGTAGGCTCTGATTTTATTGGGACCCCTTAGACTCCTATATATAGAAAGGAGGTCTTGTCATTTGTAGCATCCAAGAATTTATCATTTGTGTAATGTAAAGGAGGTTTCCCCCTTGATGAGGATGATTTTTAAGTCGTGGATCTATCTTTTGTATATTTTTGTGAGCTGGTTTCATAACATTTGGTATCAGAGCTTTGGATTCTAGGGTTTTGCTACTCCAAATAAGTCATCATGGAATTTTCAATATAAAATTTTCTTTGCAAAGTTTCACAAGGTAAAAAAAAATTAATTTGAGTCGAAATCGTTTGAACCTTGGGTCCAAATTTTAGGTTTTGTATCTCTATTTTTGCGGAGATATGATTTGAGGAAGTTAGGGTTTTTGCAAGTGCTAGAATTCCATTGCAAACAGGCCATCATGTAATTTTATTTATAATAGTTTTTTTACGAAGGTTCTGACTCCAAAATTAAAAACAATTTGAGTCTAAATCTTGATGAAGCTCGGGCCAAAATCTCAGATCTTGTTTCGCTATATTGTCGGAGATATGGTCCAAGACATTTAAGATTTTGCAGGCTCCCGAATTACATCCCAAACAGGTGAGCTGGGGAAAATCATCATAACTTTCTCTCTAAGAATAAGATTGAAATTTAGTAAACATTTTCAAAAATAGGATGACCTATAGTTTTTTGTGTATTGGTTTCAAGTCCTAAGGTCGAAACAGTGAGATGTGGAACTTCGTACAAGTTCGCTCTACTGAACCAGTATATAATCAATTCATCATGGGAGATTTAGCATAACTCTTCCATGGAGAATCCAATATTGATCAGACTTGCGAGGTTGGAAAGAGGACTCAGAGGGCTACCTCAAAATGAAATTTCAGACCTTGGAAATCCAAAATTATAGAGATGCAATAGATTCAATATCAAGATCCTACAAAGTGAAAAAAATTGTGTAGTTTTTTAAAGTTTTGCATAAGTTTGGTTGAAAAATTAGTTTGAAGGAATTCAAAGGGCATGGAAGCTAATATGGATGGTATAGAAGAAAAAATTAAAGGCAACATGGAAGATTTGAAGATAGATTTGACAAAGTTGCTACAAGAAATGCTTACTAATGTGAAAGCATAGTAAAGGAAACTCATGATGAGAACCAAATAAATGTTAATCATGATTTCATAGATTATAACGTTGGATCGAAGACCCACCATGTTCCAAAGATCGATATGAGGAAGTTTGATGGCAAGGATCCTGTAACATGGATACTACATATGGAGCAATATTTTGATCTCCATAATGTGCAAAACACACAAAAGGTACGCATTGCAACTTTATATTTGGAACCAAATCAGTTTGTATGGTATCGATGGATTTTCTCTCGTAAACAATTTGTCAATTGGGAAATTTTTATGGAAGAAATGATAGAACATTATGAGGATATAAAAAATAAACCCCTTTTTTATCCAATTGATAAATCTCAAACAAAAGGGTTCAATGATGGAGCACATTGAGGACTTCCAAAAATTGAATATAAGGGTAACAAATATTCCAGAGGAGCATAGGATTTATGTGTTCATAGGTTTTTCAAAGGATAACATCCAAAAAGAGGTTCACCTTTGGGAACCTGAGTCATTGGACAAGGCATTCAGGCTGGCAAGAAAATGGAAAGCAAAATTATGGCAACAAGGAAGCCTACCACTCACAACTATAAAGATGGAAGTTTTGTTTCTCCTAACCTTTCACCACCTACAAGGTTGACACCACAACAATTGGAAGAAAAAAGAGAAAAGGGGCTTTGTTGCAATTGTGATAGAAAATACACTAAAGGTCATAAGTGTGATGAGAAGAAATTAATTTACATAGATGGGGAAGAGGACCAAGAAAAGGAACAAGAAACATCAATGAAGAGGATATACACCAGGAACCAATCCCAGAGAAAGAAGAAATGAATCTAACCATATCTTGTAATGCATTGACAGGAATTACCACTCCTCAAACTCTCAAAATAGAAGGGAATATCAAGAAGAAAAAGGTAATAGTGTTGATTGATTCGGATAGTACCCATAATTTTATTCATTGTAAGATAGCGAAGGAATTGAATTTCTTCCTATATCCTGCACCAGAGTCTCAAGCAATGGTTGCAAATGGAGGAACCATAAATTTCTCTGAAAAGTTCCATAATATCAAGCTATCCATGGGAGAATATGTCTTGAATAGTCCATTGCTTTCCATTCCAATGGGTGGTGCAGATGTTGTACTAGGAGTCCAATGGCTGCAATCTTTGGGTACGATAGCTTTTAATTTTCAAGAAATTTTCTTGAATTTCTTTTGGGAAGGAAAGGAAGTTGAATTAAGGGGTATCGAAGGGAAACCAAGAATGATAATAAGCTCTAAAAACATGACAAAGCTTCTATAGAAAGAACAACGGGGCGTAATTGCACAATTATGTTCACTAGAGGTTCCCAAATTGAAATCATCTATTTCTCCAGATCTCCAAAACTTTTTGGACAATCATTCCAAGGTATTTGAGACTCCCAAAGGCCTCCCACCTATTCATGATCATGCTCATGCTATTCATTTTATTCTAGGAAATTTTCCCCCAAACATCAAGCCTTATAGATATCCATATTCCCAAAAGAGTGAAATTGAACGTATGGTTGCAGAAATGCTAGAGGTTGGTATAATTCATCCTAATCAAAGTTGTTTCTCTACTCCAGTGGTATTGGTACATAAGAAGGATGGATCATCGTACATGTGTTCGGATTATAGGGAGCTCAACAAGCTTTCTATTAAAGATAAATTTCCCATTCCTGTCATTGATGAATTATTGGATGATTTACATGGAGAAATTTACTTCACCAAGTCAAACTAGAATGAAGGATCTTCGTTCAAGATATCATCAAACTAGAATGAAGAATGAAGACATTCCAAAAACAACATTTAGAACTCATGAGGGTCATTATGAATTTTTGGTCATGCCTTTTGGCCTTTACCAATGCACCTTCTACATTTCAAGGTTTGTATGAATTCCCATTTTCAAACCCTTCCTTAGGAAAATTTGTGTTAGATTTTTTATGATATACTAATCTACAACAAGTCTTGGAAGGATCATGTTCAACATGTTGATAGGGTGCTCAAACTATTGGAGGAGAAATAATTATATGCAAAAATCTCCAAATGTTTCTTTGGAGTACAAGTGGTGGAATATTTGGGTATTGAGTTAGCTCATAACTCATTTTATCACCCTCAATCTAATGGGCAAACTGGGACAGTGAATAAAGTTTTCGAAGAATATCTTTGTTGCTTGTATCTAATAAAAAGACACAATGGTTCAAGTGGTTGCCTCTGGCTGAATGGTGGTATTGTTGGAAATAATACTGGGGGGGGGGGGGAATCAGTATTATTAGGTCAATTATTTTTCATTTCACAATCAGATTTGTATACGCTACTTCAGTTAGTAAATAATGTGTATGTATGCAACTTCAGTTAAGGAAACAAGCGTATATTAGCAGACTTGTAATTTAAATTATTCTTCAGATGTTGATCATTAATCTATGCATCAAACCATATAAATAGTAACTAGGAACATTGAAATAGAATAGGCACTCACACATAAGAACACAAGATATAAGGTGGAAACCCAATGTGGGTGAAAACCACCTGCTGCAATTCGTCTCTATCTTCTTTTAATTAGAAACTTCTTTTTACAATATTTTTGTACTGGTGCATTCCTTTACCAGTACACAGGCTGCTACCTTCAGAGGGCTACAACCCTCTCTCGTTCTTCAACTTCTCCTAGAAGGGAGCTGCAACCCCCTTAGCTCTTGTACTAGCTGAAATACTAGTGCGTAGGTGCTGACCTACAGAAGGCTACAACCTTCTTTTTTTCTTCCAGGGACCACGTTTCATAAATTTTCAGACTGGATCCATGAATAATATTAATCAAGCATCAAGTATATCTGCATCAACCAATCCCTTTGTACAACCCGATACTGAATCAAACAATCACTTCTCTGTATGCTATACCCAGAAAACAATAACTGTAACCAGACACCAATCCTGAACCCAAAACATTGTAGCAATAAACAGAAGTAGTTAAGACATATATCCAAGAGACATACACTACTTCAATGTGTACCACCTGCGTGCATATGCTTTTGAATCAAGCCCAACCTATGTATACGCAATTTACATTCACAGAAACAACGTGTATACGTGCCTTTGCTATGCTAAACCTGCGTATAGATCTATAAAAGATAGTTCACTCTTTTAAATATTCAAACATCAGTTATACCCAGATTTTCAGATTTATAGATCAAGTCATGCACCAAATATAACAGATTAAAACACACAAAGATACTACTATTCAAGTCTTGAGTTTTGACCCATCAATAAAATTTATCCATCTTCTTGCGCTCAGGCTACTCCTTGATTCAGATTCAGCTATGCACCATTGACCAATCACCAGTATTCCAGATCTTTCTCTTTATCAGATATTCAATCCTTCAGTGTATAACTTTGCCAAATGATCTCCTCCTTTTTATAGTCTTAGGCCTTACTCAAACCATGGTCCAAAACCATAGGGAACCAAAACCTGGGTTCAATACTTCGGATGCAATACCAAAGTCCAAAACCATAGGTCCAAAATACCATGGACCCAAGAATAAGCTTTCCCACATGTATGCGCTTTTTCGTGCATGAAAGTGCGTGTGTATGCATACGCGACTTTCCATTAGCAATACCGCATGTATACGCAATCTGGTTAAGAGGAACCTACGTATATGTAGATTTCTTCCATTCTGAGAGCTTGAACTATGATCTGCCACCTAAGTGCGTTGCCATCAAGGACAACACCTGTGCCATAGTGCCAAACCTGTGCCATAATGCCAACAGGTATAACACTTCCTTCCATACTGCAACAAAAATGACCCCATTTATGGAACTTTAGGGATATCATCGACCGTCCATCACATCATATTCAAAAGAAAACTCTAAGGTTCAAGCAATGGAAGATCATATTGAGAATCAACAACAATTTCTCAAACTCTTAAAGGATAACTTCACTTTGGCGCTCAATAGAATGAAACAATAGGAAGATCAACATCACAGCGAAAGAAGTTTTGATGTAGGTGACTGTGTATTTCTATGACTACAAGCATACAAACAAATTTCCCTCAAGCAAGCTAAGAAGGATAATAAATTATGATCAAAGTATTATGGTCTGTATAAGGTGTTACAAAATATTGGTACTACGACATACAAATTGGAGCTTCCTACATCTTCTCGACTGCCCCCAGTTTTCCATGTTTCATGCTTAAGGAAGGTTATAGGTGAGAATATCCCAGTTCAAACAATATTGCCAGAACTTGACGAGGAAGGAAAAATCATATTGGAATTGGAAGTAGTCACAAAAACAAGAAATCAATACCTACATAATCGATAAATCTTAGAGTATCTCATCGAGTGGAAGAACTTCCCCACTGAAGATTCCACATGGGAGGATGATAATTTTATACAGAAGCATCCAGAACTACCCAAGTGTTGAGGACAACACTTTTTGAAGGAGAGGGGCATGTTAGGTACCTATACTACTAGAGTAACCCCTTATTGTTATTAGTGCAACCCCCTTATTGTATTATTGTGCCCATATAGTCCCCATGTTGTTATTATTATGCCCCATAGAAGCCCACTACTGTTATTGTTGTGCCCCTACAATATTATTGTTATGTAGGCTCTGATTGTATTGGGACGTCTTACACTCCTATATATAGAAAGGAGGTCTTACCATTTGTATCATCTAAGAATTGTTCATTTGCGTAATGTAAATGAGGTTTCCCCCTCTAAGAGGGTGATTTTTAAGTCGTTGATCTATCTTTTCTATCTTTTTGTGAGTTGGGTTCATAATAATCTCTGAGTTGGGATTGCTTTAATTTCACCTCAAAAGAAAATTATTACTCAATCTCTTAAACTAGATTTTGAGGTCACAAACAATGTAGAAGAATATGAAGCTTTTATACTAAGATTGAAATTGTCCAAGAAAATGAAATTTAAGAGATTGTTGGTATTTAGTGATTTAGAATTAGTAGTGATACAAGTCAGAAATCTCTATTAGAAAAAGCATCCTAGATTAAAATATTACATAAATGAGACATGGAATTGTGTAGAAAACTACTTTAAAGATTTTAACATTGAGGCAATACCAAGAGAGGATAACATGCAAGTAGACTCTTTGGCAGCTTTTGCAAGCACTTTTAAAGTTCCAGAATCCTTTTAGTTGCAATACTAGATTGAGTTAGATACAAACCTTCAATCCTTGATAATGTAAAACATTGGTCAGTGTTTGAAGATGATAAGAAATTGAAAAAGTTTATGTAGACTATTGAGAAATTTTCTTGCCTACATATTGATGAAGAAAACAATGAAACACGCATTGAAATTATTGTCGACTCATAAATAAATTTCAAGCATGAAATAACTAACCATGAGATTTTTCAACTATCCAACAATCATATTCCTAAAGGATTAGTTCCCTTGGAAAGGTTGTTTGACCACAATGATGTTGTGAAACCTTCACTGTTAAATTCATAGCAAGATGATGCACAAGACTGCAATATTGGTACAAAGGAAGAAGTTAGAAACATTAAGCCCTCAACAACGCTACCCAATTGGCTCTTTCCTCCTATGGAACATGTACATATGCATCACAACCAAATACCCTCAGATGTGAAAGAGAGGGTTTCCTACCAGTCCATACCTCTTTTGGAGGCTTATCCTCAAACACCAATGAAGGTGGTATATTAACCAGGTAACATGATCATCCAGGTGGATGTTGGTGGCCACCCACCTATCCCACTTGGACCCCCACAATTGTCTCTTTCAGTTTTTTAGTTTCCTTAATTGTAGCACAATTTACTATTTTTAGCAGTTTTTCGGGTCCTGAACTTCCGGAGTCGTTTTGAGGCACTAAATGACGTTTTTGGGAAAACTAGGAGCAACATGGGTCCACAGACTAATGTTACTCTTCTGAAAGTTGTAGTAGTCAGATAGATCTTTCTAATGAGCTATGGTGCACGTCAAACGAAGATCGTATGCCAAAGTTACGACCCCAGGAAGTTGATGTACCAATTTACCCAAAACAGGTCCCACAGTTTGGCGTTTCATCTTCTAGGGTTAAGTTTTTGGATGTTTAGGGTTTTCCATTGTTTCTCAACAATAAATAGGCCTTCAAGCCTCATTGTAACACAGTTCAGAGGCATGTAGCCGCCACATCTCTTCTCAGAGATAAGCTACCATTGCCCTAGCTAGTTTATTTCCATTTCTGTTTGTAAGCATATTTCAGTATTTTACAGTAATGACATGAAGTATTATTTCCACTACATCTCTGTATTTATGGTTATCTCTGTAATTTTTTGTGTTCTTGTTTAAATATGAATCAGTGGTATCAAAGCGGCCTGATTTTTCTTTGTTTTTCTTTGCATGTCCCCAACAAGGTAGGGATATAAGGAGTTAGGGCTTGAACTGATCGAACCTTTGCAAGACCAGCCTCGCAAATCCCAACGACCTCCCATGGCGAATGAAAAGAAAGACGAGGGGGCAAGAGATCCTATCAAAATCTTGCTTGAAGAAGCCCTCGAGCAGCAAAGGAACGCAATGATGGACAACTTTTCCCAGATCCTTCAGCGGATACCCAGAGGTGACGCATCGACTTCCAACAGCGACCCTGGAAACGCCACACCCTTTAAGGTACAAGTTAATTTTGAAATCCCCATATTCAAGGGTCAGATAGACACAGATGTCGTAGATAAATGGTTAAATCTGCTAAAAGGGTATTTTTCTATTCATGATTTTCCAATCGAAAAAATATTATTTTCGCTCTTCTCAAAGCATCCCCCCATGTCAAGGACTGGTAGGAAACCTACTGTGCGCAGAAGGATGAAATTACGGGCTCACTATTTTCAGCCGCACCCACTTGGAATTCATTCTGGGATGCCATCAAGGAGAAGTACTACCCTGTAAAAAGCTATGAGGACAAATATATAAAGTGGACCACACGGCGACAGGGAAGGGACTAAGATGTGCCGGAGTTCACAAACATTTTTCATACCCTTCGTACAGAGTTGGGTATCAAGGACTCTGAGCTACATTTGGTACTCAAATATCGTGGCTGCCTACACAAATACATCTAGGAAGAGATGGATTTCCTTAGCATCTCCTCGCTCGGCACGACGTACCAATATGCTGTCAAAATCGAGTAGAAGTTCAAACAAAAGAAGCGAGACTTTGGATCTATGAATCCGAAGCAAGGGAAAGGCTTCCCCAAATCGCAGAACCAAGGACAAAGTCAAGATGGGGCAACCCAAGACAACCCATCGAAGCCACAAGAAAATAACAACACCACAAAGTCGAAGAAGGACACAGGAAAGTGGTGTGAGTTCCATAAGAGCCCCACTCACAACACAAGTGAGTGTTGGACCAAGCAATCACTAGTGGCCAAGTTGAAGGCTTCAGAATCAGATGCATGTTTTGATCCGAATTGGATCCTAGAACACTCTCTAAGTTTTCATGAACTCTTTATGCCAAAGTTTCAAAGACTTGTAAAGATCAAGCTTATCAGAGATATCCTCGAAACAATTGAAATTTGTGAATAGCATGGAGCAACGAGGACCCTCGGTCAAGTGCGCAGGCCGTCGGCCCATGGTAATGTGTGTTGCCACAAATTAGCAAAACCAGAGGTCAATTTAAGAGACAGGGGTAGTTTCTGATATATGATTAGTGACAAGTCGCTAATCGCATATCGCCGGGAAAACCCCTCAAAGAAGGAAAAGCCCCGAGCGCCCGGACCCGAAAAGTTATAAAATGCAATGGATATCACGTTGATTCCATTAGAGGTGGGGCCCCAAAAAAACCAACAGATTATCGGAAGGGCTTCGAGCGCTAGGCGGTTTCAACCGAGTCCCACCCGATGCCACACAATGGGTGCCACGCGTCCGACAAAAGGGAGAGAAAACTGCTCACATTGGATGGGTAAACGTCATGTTACTTATCTACCCAATATGAACGATGACCATTGGATCTGGAGGCTCCAGATCAACGGCAGAGATGCGTTCCGATGGGTGACCGTATTTGACGAAGTAAATAGGCAGAGTTGTATAGGATTTGAAGTTCGACATGGATGATGCATTGGTAGAAAGTCATGTTTCGCGGGAATTCTTGGAGTTAATGGAATAAATGGTTGTTTTGAGAATGTCTAAGAGAACTGACACTCAGTTCATTACGAAATAGGTGGCCACCTCCCTATGAGGCATTATACAGTGATGATTACGCAAAATAGAGTGATTCAGACAGATAGAGGCAGGGAAACAAGAAAGCTAGGAAGCAGAAACGAACAGTCAGAAAGGAGATTGGCTTTAAAACCACGAACTGATAAAGAAAGAAGGAGAGTAAGTTAGACGCAGAAAGCTAAGAGTAGAGAGAATAAGCCGAGCTGACCTGCAAAAGTAAAAAGGCAGCATCGAGCTATAAAGAGCTAGAGAGAGTCAGAGAGTCTGTGTACTCCAGAGAAGGCTTGAGAGGTTCAAGTGAACTCCTCTATATATGCCTGTCATGTATGAGTCTCAGATTGGGCTCATACTACTGTGACCAATAGAGGTCGAGTTTCAGTAAGTAGAGTCTGTGTACTCTAGAGACTTGGGGGATCCAAGTATAGTCTTGTTGATTATATCTGCTATGTGAGATTCAAATCAAGCTCATTGTTGTAAAAACTCTACTTTTGAAAACATAATAGAGAGGCCACCATTGAAAGCTAGACTGGGAGACGTAGCCCAGGAGTATTGGGTGAACTCCTTATTAAACTTGTTGTGTTTACATGTTTTCCTGTTATGTTTTCTCTAACTGCTTCAGTGTCTGTGTATTTCACAATCTTATCGATCCGTTGCATAAAATAACATAGGCACATCCATGCACATGAGTCTGTAATACCTTAATTGTTTGTCTTAGATCAATATCAGATCAAGTGGTATCATAGCTCTAGGTTACTAAGGTTAGACAAGCTTGTGCTAGATTTTTGTTGAATGATAACTAGATCAAAGCTTAAATTAGGAGAAGGAGAGTTGGTTGAAGCTAACCCAGAAATTGGAAGAGTCTACCCTAAGAGGAAAATGTCAGAAGAAAGTCCCTAGGAATCGGACTCCCAGTTCATGGATAGTTTCATGACCATGAGAGCCATGGTAGAAGAAATGTATAGAGAATTTAAGAAAGGTAGAGATGAAGATTCGTCAAACTCCAAACAAGATAAAGGAGTAGAAGAATATCTCCTCCATGACCACTCTAAAGGAAAAGGGAAAGAAGAAAAACTTCCCACACCTCCTAATAGCCCTGAAAATAAAAAGAAAACATCTTTGATTAAATTAGATGTTAAATTTGATTTGCCGATATATGATGGAGAGTTGAATGCAAAGAAGTTGGATAATTAGATTAGACAGATTGATGTATATTGCAGGGTGTAGAGCATTGATACGGACAAGAGTAAGATTCAGCTAGCCACTCTATGCCTTGGAGGCACTGCCTTGGTATGGTGGGAGGGCAAGACACAATCTGACATGAAAAAGCATGGTAAAATTCTTTCTGTATGGAATGAATTGTTTCTGCAATTAAAAAACAATTCTATCCACTAGCTTATATGCAGCAAGCCATGATGAGTTGGCAAACTCTTAGACAATTAAATGGGAAAAGTGTACAAGGCTACACCCAAGAATTTAGGAAAAGAGCTTTGATTCTAGGAATTTCTTTAGACTCACTTGAAACTCTGCTGAAGTATATAGGTGGTCTACATAGCTATTTAAAGCACACCATTCTCATGTTTAATCCCACTAGCATAGATGAGGTATCTGTTCAAGCTACACATCTAGAAGCTAGAGGCAAGAATGTGAACCCAGAAGTTGGGGGATCATCAAAACCCACTACAAGAAAGAATAAGGGAAAGAGAAAATAGAAATGGAAAGAGAGGAAGACAAATATTGTACAAAATACCAAATCTTTATGCACTCACTGCAAGAAGGATGGGCATGATGATGAACATTGCTTGATTCTGCATCCAGAGTTGAGGCCCAAGAAGTACGATGGCAAAAAGAAGAAGACTATTGCAGCGATTCAAAAAGATTTGGGGTTAAACTCAGGGGATGAAACAACAATCACAGCCACAAGTATAAAAGGTAAAAATTCTGAAGCATCTACTGGTAATTCTGCACAATCTACTGATAATGAAAAAAATGAGAGGAAAATACATGAGCTTTTTCATATTAGAGTTATTTCCAAGCATCAAAAGATTGATACTTTGTTTGATAGTGGCTCACAAGTAAATTTAATTTCTGAAGCAATTGTAAAGACGTTGGGATTACTAACCACACCTCACAAGAAGCCATATCCATTAGTTGGTTATGTGATAAAGCAAAGCTACAAGTGACTAGACAATGTAAACTTAGGTTTTCTTTTTGGGTCAGCATTTGTAGATGAGGTTGAGTTAGATATTGTTCCCTTGGATATATGTGGAATTGTTTTAGGAAGTCCTTACTTGTATGATAGAAAAGCTATTTTCTATAGGGAAGAAAACAAGTATCAACTCATTAAAGATGGAATTGAATATATTGTAAGAGCTCATAAACTCAAGGATAATTATACTCTCATAAACTCAAGGCAGATGAAAATAATTGTAAATTCATGCAAACAATTTTTATTGATGGTTGGAAAGGAAAAGAAACATGATAAAACCATTGTATTTGAGGGTTGTAATGCTTAATAGCAAGATGACTTAGAAAAAGTTTTTTTAGAATATGATATACTATTTCAAGGACCTAAAGGTCTGCGACCCAAAAAGGACATAGTACATGATATTAATGTGCAACAAGATGCTCCATTGCCTAACATCGGAATGTATAGTTTGTTTGCTTTAGAGAATGCACAAATCATGAAGCAGGTACAGGAGCTACTTGAGAAAGGGTTAATAAGACCTAGCACATCGCCATGTGGGTCTCCAATTGTATTGGTGAGAAAGAAAGATGGCTCATGGAGAATGTGCATTGATTACTAAACATTGAATAAGATAACGATCAAAAATAGTTATCCCCTTCCTCGCATAGATGATCTACTAGATCAGTTGAAAGAAGCTGTTTATTTTTCCAAATTGGACTTGCATAGTGGCTACCATCAGGTCATAGTTGCAGAGAAAGATGCATGGAAGACTGCTTTCAAAACAAAGCAGGGATTGTATGAGTGGCTGGTTATGCCTTTTGGCTTAACTAATGCTCCTGCTACTTTCATGAGAGTAATGAATGTATACTCAAACCTTTTATTGATGATTTTGTCATTGTATATTTAGATGACATTCTTATATTTAGTAAAACATGGGAAGAACATTTGAAGAATGTAAAGCAGACTCTAGATGTTTTGAAAAGAGAAAATCTTTATGTTAAGCTCTCAAAATGTGAATTTGGCAAAACATCTTTGAATTATTTGGGTCATATTGTAGGGGTGGTGAAATGAAGATAGGTCCCTCTAAGGTTGCAGTCATTGTAAACTGGCCTAAACCCAAATTTTCTAGTGAAGTTAGAAGCTTCCTAAGAGTAGCACAGTATTGGAGAAAGTTTATTTCTAACTTTTCCTTGATTGTAGCTCCCTTACATGCTTTAACAGGATTGAACAAGGTGTTTCAGTGAGGAGGCAAACAGCAGAAATCCTTCGACACCTTGAAATAAAAGATTAGTACAGCACCAGTACTAGCACTGCCCAATCTTCAAAGACCATTTGAGATTGAAACGGATGCCAGTGACTATGCCATGGGAGCAGTGTTGATGCAGCATGGTAAACCCATATGTTATCATTCAGAGACATTTAATTCTGTAGTAGTTAATTATCCCACATATGATAAAGAATTGTATGCATTAGTACAAAGTGTGAAAATGTGGAAACATTACCTAGTGGGCAAAGAGACAACTATACATACTGATGATCAACCACTTCAATATTTGCACTCACAAACTAAGTTGCAACAATCAAGAGACTATAGGTGGATGGGTTTTCTACAACAATTTCATCTTGTCATCAGATATAAAAGGGGCATACACAATAAAGTTGCAGATATGTTGTCCAAACCAATCATAAATGCATCTACTATACTTAAGCATAATTCAATATTGCATGAAAGCTACATTGAATAGTATGCTCAAGATATAGATTTTAAAGATGTATATGCAACTTTAAGCCATGGCAAACAAGTAGAAGAATTAGATTATCATGTTAAGGACCAACTCTTGTATCATTTTGGAAAGTTATGCATTCCACAAACTGAAAGAGTAAAGATAATTCGAGAAGCACACACTTCTCTAATATCAGGTCACTTTGGTGTAAGTAAAACAGTTGCACAACTGCAAATATTTTGTTATTGGCCAAAAATGAATGAAACAATTTTTAGATATGTAAGAGGGTGTACTATGTGTGCTAGAAGCAAGCCCAGCAATAGAAAACTAGGTTTATATACTCCACTACCAGTTCCTTCTCATCCTTGGGAAAGTGTTTCCATGGAATTTGTTGGGGGACTACCTAAATCTAGAAAAGGTCATGAATATTTATATGCTATTGTGGATAGGTTCAGCAAAATGTGTATTTTAATACCTTGTAACAAACAGATTACAACTGCACAAACTGCAAAGTTGTTCTTTCAGCATGTATGGGTTCATTTTGGATTACCCACTTCCATTGTATCTGATTGAGATACCTGATTTGTTGGGAAATTTTGGTCAAGTCTATGGGAATTAATGGACACCAAACTGAAGAAGAGCATAGCTTTTCATCCGCAAACAGACGGCCAAACAGAAGTGGTCAACAGGATAGTGATCCAGTTGCTTAGAGGCTATTGCAGCAAGCATCTCAAGCTTTGGGATGAACACCTATGTTATGTGGAGCATGCTTACAACCAAGCTAAACATTCTTCTACATAGAGATCTCCTTTTGAGACCTGTTTTGGTTTCACACCAAGGTCTCCCTTGGATTTTGTCTTTGGTAAAGACATAGCGATTGATGGACACAGTGATGTGGACAAGGCAACCAAGTTCATCGAACAAATCCAAGAGATTCACCAGGAAGTACAGGAACAGTTGGAAAAGAGCCAAGCCAAGTACAAGGCAAGGCATGATAAGCATCGGATTGAGCATAGTTTCCAAGTTGGTGATCAAGTCTAGGTGTATATCAGCAAAGACAGAATGCAAGGTGAAGGTAAGAAGTTGAAGCCGATAAGGTATGGACCTTTCAAGATACTTGGGAAAATTGGTAAGAATGCTTTTCACCTTGATTTTCCAGCTTACATGCACATCTATTCAGTTGTTAATGCAAAAAGCTTGAGACTATTTGAACCTTCATTGATTGAAGATCCCGAAGAGAAGAGTCAATTGCCTTCTATTGATGATCTGTTGCCTGAATATCTCAATGAATTGCAGGAAGATACAGTCCTGGATAGGAAGGTAAGAACAACGCGTAGAGGGGATGTTGAGTACCTCAGGATTGGGCTCAAAGGGTCAAAACCAAGTAATGCAATATGGATAGAAATTGTGCAAGTGAGGAATTTATACCCTCACTTGATTGATGCTTAAAAACTAACTTTTGGTGGTCCAAAATCTTTTTTAGTGAGAAGGCCGTGATCCGAATTGAATCCTAGAACACTCTCCAAGTTTTCATGAACTCTTTATGCCAAAGTTTCAAAGTCTTATAAAGATCAAGCTTATCAGAGATATCCTCGAAACAGTTGCAATTTGTGAACAGCGCAGAGCAACGAGGACCCTCGGTCAAGCGCGCAGGCCGTCGGCCCATGGTAACGCACGCTGCCACAAATTAGCAAAACTAGAGGTCAATTTAAGAAACGGGGGTAGTTTCTGATATGCAATTAGAAACCACCCAATCCCTCAAAGTCGCTAATCACATATCGCCAGGAAAAACCCTCAAACAAGGACAAGCCCTAAGCGCCGGGACCCAAAAATTTATATAATGCAATGGAAATCGCGTTGATTCCGTCAGAGGCGGGGTCCCACAAAAACTGGCAGACTATTGGAAGGGCTTCGAGCGGTAAGCGGTTTCAACCGAGTCTCGTTCGATGCCACACAAGAGTGCCACAAGTCCAGTGGAAGAGAGAGAAAACTGCTCACATCGGATGGGTAAAAGTTATGTTACTTATCCACTCGATATGAACGATGACCCTTGGATCTGGAGGCTCCAGATCAACAACAGAGATGTGTTCCGATGGGTGACCGGATTTGACGAAGTAAATAGGTAGAGTTGTATAGGATTTGAAGTCCGATGTGGATGATGCATTGGCAGAAAGTCATGTTTCGTGGGCATTCTTGGAGTTAACGGAATAAACGGTCGTTTTGAGAATGTTCAAGAGAACTGACACTTAGTTTGTTACGAAATAGGTGGCCACCTCCCTGTGAGGCATTATGCAGTGATGATTATGTAGAACAGAGTGATTTAGATGGACAGAGGCAGGGAAACTGGAAAAGCCAGGAAGTGGAAACGAACAGTTAGAAAGCAAATTGGCTTTAAAGCCATGAACTGATAGAGAAAGAAGGAGAGTAAGTTAGACACAGAAAGCTAAGAGCGGAGAGAAGAAGCCGAGTTGACCTGCAGAAGTAAAAAGGCAGCATCGAGCCAGAAAGAGTAGAGAGAGTCAGAGAGTCTGTGTACTCCAGAGAAGGCTTGAGAGGTTCAAGTGAACTCCTCTGTATATGCCTGTCATGTATGAGTCTTAGATTGGGCTCATACTATTGTGACCAATAGAGGTCGAATTTCAGTAAGTAGAGTCTGTGTACTCTAGAGACTTAGGGGATCCAAGTACATTCTTGCTGATTATATCTATTGTGTGAGACTCAAATTGAGCTCACTATTGTAAAAACACTTCCTTTGAAAACATAATAGAGAGGCCACCACTGAAGGTTGGACTGGGAGACGTAGCCTAGGAGTATTGGGTGAATTCCTTATTAAACGTGTTGTGTTTACATGTTTCCCTATTATGTTTCTTTAACTGCTTCAATGTCTGTGTATTTCGCAATCTTATAAATCCGTTGCATAAAATAACATAGGCACATCCATGCACATGAGTCTGTAATACCTTAATTGTTTGTCTTAGATCAATATCAGATCATGTTTCGGCCTTGAGTCAAAGTCTGACAAGAGGAATGGCAAAGGGAAGTAGATCATTGACACAGAGCCCATCGCCACTGTTGCCACCATCAAGGTCCAAAAGAATGAGCCCGAAGATCCAGAGGAGGGAGAGCGTCTTTTCCACTCACAGATGTGGGTGAAGGGTTCGCCGCTGCAATTCATTTTCGACAGTGGTATCCAAAAGAACCTCATTTCAGCATAGGTCATGAAGCGGTTGGGCCTACCGACTACACCACACCCGCAGTTGTAAAGTATCGAGTGGCTTCACCAAGGACGAGATCTTCGAGTTCGCCAGCAATGTCGCCTTCCTTACAACATCAAACCCTTCACAGACGAGGTATTGTGTGATGTTACACCTCTGGATGTTTGTGATGTATTATTAGCCCAGCCATACTTGTGGAGGTGACATGTTGTGTATGAGCAAGGCCTTGTGCTATTATTATTTCTTTGGGTAATTCATTATACAGGATACAAGAGGTAGCCCCACCTACTGTGATCTCTTTGATCACTTCTAAGAAAGGCATCAAGCTCATCTCACAAACTAGGAAATTTATTTTCTGTCTGGTTCGCTCCAAAAGTAAGGGGAAGATTATTGCCACATCCATGACCCTCGCGAAGGTTTCCTCCTCGTTGCAGCAACAAAGGGATACAGTTATGACATAACACAGGAACAACTTCACCTCACCCACATGGGTACCTGTTACAGATCCATTTGGGCACATCAACCCCAACTTACAGATCAATACTATTACGGCCCATCAAACCCTAATTTAGTTGTTACATGCCCTAAATGAAGTCAACGATCAAAGTGCCTCCTTCCCAAGAGATTCCATGACTAAAATCATCCAAAAACTGCCTCTTAGAAGATTAGCGCAGGCAGGACTTCATTAGGGTGCACTACAGTGCAGTCCAGTACAATGTTTGGGTGCTATGCATCGCACTTGAGCCCTCTTTGGCCTGCGCTGGGTGAATTTGAGCAAAACTTCATTGGGGTTTAGGAATATTCTTATCCATTGGGTGCATCTAGAAGCTTCCCAAGTTTATCTACTCCTTTGAGCTCAAATTTGGATGAGGTAGGGAGTTAAGGAACATTAATCCCTTTATCCCTTCCTCCATGGAACTAAATCCTAAGTTTGGGAGGGCATTCATTATCACCATTTATGGCATAACTTCCTTTATTCACCTATAAAAAGACCACTCATATAAGTGATCAGGGGCTAGAAATCATTGAATTATAGGGAGATGTTGTTAGTATGAGACTTGAGTTGCTTTCAAGTATTGTAATGATGTCAAAATGTCTTTCTTGTTATAAGGAGAGGATGGGATTGAACTGGAGGAGTGATACTAAATTGAGCAAATTGGGTTGTAACACTTCCTTTCACTAATAAAGTGTTCAAATCTTTTTCCATATGTTTGTATTGTTCATTGATGCTTTCATATGTGTATTATGAACTTGATTCCATTTTATGTTTAATCAAAAGATCATTATCATATGCTTTCATCGTTTTTTGTCTTCTGTCTGTGTGTAGGTACTTTTCAACTAGATTAAGTACGGAAAGGAGTGACAAAATTGGTCAAGGGAGATAAGGAGTAAGCGAAAGCTTCAGTTAGGCTTCTTTGCTATCTTATTTAATCTATTGGTTATAGAAAAGGTAGATAATGCTTTGCACTATTGTTCTAGACTTTTCTACTAGTCTAGGGGATTAGGCGTTTATCCAAAGACACTAAAACTTCCCAAAAAAAATTGGTGACTCCACTAGGGAAACTTAACTTTCTACCTCCTAGATCCCCTGCCATACTTTAATTGTTGTAATTCAACATTTTGCATTGAATTTTGGTAAAAATTTGAGGTTAGATGACTCTTGAGTGGCCTCACAGGAATCAGCGCAAGCTATCCTTAGAGACAGTGCACTGCAATGCACCCTCCAGTCAGAGACAGTGCACTGCAGCACAGTTACTCCCTCTTTGGCCTGTGCTGATCTTCTTAGGGTCATATTCCCACCCTTGGAATTAATTTTTTTTGCAAAAATTCTTCTGATTACTTGTTTGCTGATTGTAAATGGATGTCATGTCTCAGAAAATAGGTTTTCATCTCCTTAGTTGGCCATACTTAAACTAGGATCGATAAATGTTTCTTATGTATTTACTTTGTCATTTTCAATCTATAGTCGAAAGTTAGTATTTTGGTTGATTGATCTTTGTCGAAAGAAAGTGTCGTAAGATTGTCTTTTCCTTCGAAAATTGAATTGTCGTAAAGTCTTCATTCATGAAATATTGATTTATTAATGTGTGCATATGATTAGTCTTTTCGTTGAAAGTGTCGTAATTACTCATTTATTTGAAAACGAAAGTGTTGTAAAGTCTTCCTTTCCTTGAAACGAAATTCTAGCAAAATCGTCATTTTTATGAAAAGAGTTTATTCATCGATTGTGCATTAGTTTTCCTTTTTGTTCATTCACATTAAGGGAAATCAAAAATAAATACATGCATTGTGCATATTAAAGTTTGTGAATTCTTGATAAGAATAGCTAGGGAAATTGCATTAGATATGCTCTTTGCTTTTTGTCAAAGATTTGATTGCTCTATCCCTTACTAGCTAAGGTTTTCATCGTCAAACCAAATCAAAAGTTTGTTTATCATATTAGTTTCATTTTAGGAATTGCAAACATACATCACATGGTGAACCTTGAAAGGCAAATTCTATAGAAGATCAACTTAAAATTTATCTGAATTTACCTAATGGAGCATTGTCACGTAACAAAAAACATTTAGAGGTCTAGGCTAGAGACGTGTTTCGGTGTCGTAAAACAAAGCAGTTGTCGCTAATTTGTCTGCAGTACGTCCCGAGTGTGATACCTCATTCCACGTACATGAGTATATCGTAGCTCGTCCACGTACCTTCGGGTATATAGGGCGGTGTTACTGTACGTAAAGTATATGGAAATTCTCTCATTGTGCGGTTTTGCATTAGACAACGCTTATACGGATTAGGCCTCCATGTACTTTCGGGTATATATAGGAGGACAACACTAGGTTTCTATCCATCCTTAGGTAACCGAGTCATCCGCCTTGTACACTATGATACACCGAACACAATATTCATGGAGATTGCCTGCCCGTAATTCTCGGTTCGTAAGGAGGTATTCTGCAGTTCACAGTTGCTTGGTAAAATTTTTTCCTAGATTATCCCTCTTTTGTTTTTGTTATGTTACTTTGATTAAAATAAATTAATTAACCACAGATAACATCCTCCATGCTCACTCCTTAGTTGATCTTGGGTTGAAACATATGGCGACAAATCCGGAGTCCACCGACTAAGGAATTCCTTTTGATGGGAATCCTAGTCCTTTTCCTCCGTTCGGAAATATCGGTACTCCTTATATGGCTACATTGTCCCTTACAAGATTTACCATTGGCTTTCCATTATGGTTGTTTTCAACCTCCTTGGTTCAAAATGTCATGATTTCTCTACAATCGAGTACACCTCCAACTAGAAAAAACCAACCACTAGTTGATCCTAAAGTAGACCCTTTTCCTTCTTCCTCGGTTGTTTCTTCCTCCCCTACTTCCTCTTCGCCTGGTGAAAGTATGGTACTAGTAACCAGGTGGCTAAGAAGAAGAAGAAAGGGAAGAAGAAGAAGAAGAAGAAGCAAATTCAACAGAGGGGAAACCAAGCAACCATTTCTTTGAATGCAACATCTGATGAGAAACCGTCTGTCAAGCCTCACAAAGTTCGACATCCATGCAAAATTTGTCCAGGAGACCATCTTCTTCGAAATTTTCCTGATATTACTCAGATCTTAGAAGAATGGTCTTCCTGTTCACATAATCCTATGTCATCAACTTCTGGAGATCATGTTGGTGATAGGCCATCAACTAGTGGTAGTAAAATTCATGGAATGAAGGGTAGAGTTAAGTTTCCATGTAGGTTATGTGAAGGGAATCACCCCATTCACCTTTGTCCATATTTGGACAAAGCCAAAAAAGTGTTGGATAACCGTCCTACTTCACCGCAGCGACTTCCATCTAGTTACAGGAAACTCTCCCTAAATCCTTCTCTAGTTGATGAATTGACTAACCAAAATCAACAATCGGTCAAACCCACTCTCTCTAAAAGTGAATCCTATGAGTCTATACCCGACACAAATCAATAGGTCGAGGTAACAGTTGACCCTATTTCACCTTCAGTAAATCGTACCTTTCCCGAACAAAGTGAATATGATACCACTCAAGTTCTTTTTGTTTCTTCAGATTCTAATGAGCTTGGGGGAAGTCCTCCTATTCCATCAAGACAAGAGTAAAATCCTCCAGTTCTCATAACTTAAGGGGTTAATTCCTTTGTTTCTATGGTACCTCCTCCAAGTAGTCTAGTCACTTCCTTTGATTGGAATCAACTGGTAGGATTCCGTCTTCCTTCTTATGTGCATTTCCAGATCATAGTATAGGTTTGTAATATGATTGTATCTGGCACTATTATAGATGAAGGTGCATCTATGAGTATCCTTTCCCCAACTGCTTGGCAAGTGCTCAGTTCACCACCACTTGTGCCTGTTACCCAAAATCTGTTGGCTTTTAACAGAGGAACCAGCCAACCATTAGGGATCCTCCCTCAGTTACCTATTACTTTGGGAGGAAAAACCATTTATCTGAACGTGATGGTAATCCCAAGACCTTTAGATTACAATTTACTTCTTGGGCACAACTATGTTTATGACATGGGAGCTATTGTTTCAACACTCTTTCGAGTGATTTGTTTCCCGCATGAAGGCAGAGTTGTCATCGCTGACCAACTTTCATTTCCCAGTCCAAATATTGCTTCCAATAAACCATATTCCCTAAATGGTCCTTTTGTACCAATGGTATCATGCCCGCCATGGGTTAATTATGTGGCAATCCGTTCCATACCTACATCAACTGACGATTAATTCAGTGATGTTGTACATCATGTACTGGGGGCATTGGAACCAGATCTCTCCTTCATGACCTCTTATGAGTAATGAAACAAGGAGTATGAGGATAGTTCTTTTACTGTGTCAAACTCGTTAGAAAATGAAACAAGCCCATGAGGATAGTTCCTTGTCTTGTGTCAACCTCATTAAAAAATGAAACAACTCCCATGAGGATAGTTCCTTGTCTTGTGTTACCTCGTTAAAAAATGAAACCAAGGGTATGAGGACAATTCCTAGTTTTATGTCAACCTTGTTAAAAAATGAAACAAAGGGTATGAGCTGAGTTCCTTCTCTTGTGTCAATCTCATTAAAAAATGAAACAAGGACCCCTGGATCAAAGTTCCAAGTCGAGTCTTTGAGTAGATCTCGTAAAATCCCAGTCGAGTCTTTCACTTGATCTCATATACGAACCTTCATTCCATCCACCTGATAGCCACGAGTAGTCTACTTAGGTGAATGTAATGAAGCTTGGGGGGCATGCACCTAATGGTAAAGTTTCCCTGTAGGTTATGTGAAGGGAATCACCCCATTCACCTTTGTCCCTATCTAGACGAAGCCAAAAAGGTGTCGGATAACTGTCCTACTTCACCGAAGCGACTTCCATCTAGTTACATGAGACTCTCCCTTTCATCACACTAGGGGCATGTAAACCAATTCCAATCATAGTTTTTTGTTTCAAACTTGTGTAAACATGAAACTGAACCCAAGCATAGTTCCCTATGGTTCAAGCATGTGTAAAAATGAACCCATTTCCATTTTTAACCCTCGTGATTGCCATTCTATCAGCCTCTTCCATCAGATGAGCCTTGCTTTTTTCTCCCTCCATCGTCACTATCTGCTTGGCCAATCATACGCTTTCACCTGGTTGCTTTACCCTTTCTGGGGGACAGTTGCAATGAGTGGTATTATTAGCCAACCTCTTCACATCAATCAACATGTTTTGAGAAGTTCCAACATCACCGGAACCAGATGCTATCCTAGACACCACTCGTTCCTCAAAATGGAGTCCTCTTTAAGCTCTTTTAAAACTCTCTAAATATGAAAAGATTATCGAGCACTTTTCCTTTCCATCTCGTTAACGAATTGGAAATGATTTCTCTCTCATATTGTTTTATGCTTTTTCAGACTTGAGAAACAAATCCACGAAAAAGAACTTTCGGAGTTTCCTTTTCACCCATTTTAAAACTCTCTAAACATGAAAAGGACTGAGTTATCTTTGTCGTTAAACTAGTTAAAAACATCAAATAGCGACAAACTTATCCATCTAGACAAGATCGAGTTTCACCTTCACTAGACTCATTAAAAAATAAAATAGCAATGGATTCCCCTGAAGGATGGAATTATACAACAAGCATATGTTATCCTCCTTAAGCTTGATAAAAATAAAGAGGTACTAGTCAGCAATGACTGGGGAAAATTGGAAAAATGGAAAAACACTTTATGGTAGCAAGTCGGTCTTGAACATGACACTTTCACTTCATCTTCATGACTATTTGGGTTGGGTTATCTGCTTGATGATTATCATACTCATGGTCTATCACACCATCCATTACTTTTGTTTTGGGTCAATGCTGCCAATTCATTCAGAATATTTGGGTTGGGTTATCTGCTTGATGGTTATCATGCCGTTGGTCTATCATAACATCCATTACTTTGTTTTGGGTCAATGCTACCAATTCATTTTAGTGTCACTGACATGTTCAAGAGAAGTCATTCAGTTCAAACTTCATCCTTTACAATACCGTAAACCTTCATTTTCATGACCGCCATTCCGAAACCTTCTGTCGTCAGTCAATTTTCATCTCCAAAATCATTTACCTCATTTCATGTTGTTGATGTGGGATACATCATGACCCTCTTGCAATGAGTCGCTTCTTGTCGACATCATCACATCATCCAAGAAGTTGACTTAGAAATACCCCTTCAGTACCTTGAGGCTTGCATACATCAATGGCAGGTTTCTCGCTTCCAGCGATACGTATACATCACTGCCCTTCGACCGAAAGACTTTATATGGTGTTTGACATCAAATCATTTATTCACACCATGCGAAATGTACTGTAGTACCTTGAGGGTCATCATCATTATCAGTGATTTCTCTCGCGTTTGTTAACGGCCTACATCATTGGCTGGTAATCAGACGATGTCTTCCCATGTTTGCCTTCAGATCATCTATTCACATGGTTAGACTTGTGCTTGAGCGAATTGAATGAGATTGAAGACCCCGAATCTGGTTTCATCCATCCGGGTTGCGATATTTTCAGGAGTACTAAATCAAATGTACAATGGCCTTACATTCATGGTCATCCATTCATGGGTCTATAATCTGTAGACGACTATATTTGTACATGTAATGAAAGTTTATAAGTTGAGCATGGGTATTCCTTCCCTCAGCAAGTTCATGAGAAAAATTATATTATAATGATATATGTATTGTGATTGATGCAAGTCACCTTCTGCTTTGAAACCTCCTCTTCAAACGTTAAAGCATTTCACTCGACATACATATGTATGACTTCATGCTTTAGCGGGAAACTATTACAGATCCATTTGGGCACATCAACCCCAACTTATAGATCAGTAATATTAGGGCCCATCAAACCCTAATTCAATTGTTACATTCCCTAAATGAAGTCAACCATCAGAATGCCTCCTTCCTAAGAGATTCCATGATTGAAATCATCCAAAAACTGCCTCTTAGAAGATCAGCACAGGCAGGCCTTCATTAGGGTGCACTACAGTGCAGTCCAGTACACTGTCTGGGTGCTATGCAGCGCACTTGAGCCCTCTTTGGCCTGTGCTGGGCAAATTTGAGTGAAATTTCATTAGGGTTTGGGAGTATTCTTATCCATTGGGTGCATCTAGAAGCTTCCCAAGTTTATCTACTCCTTTGAGCTCGAATTTGGATGAGGTAGGGAGTTAAGGAACATCAATCCCTTTATCCCTTCCTCCATGGAACTAAATCCTAAGTTTGGGAGGGCATTAATTGTCACAATTTATGGCATAACTTCCTTCATTCACCTATAAAAAGACCACTCATCTAATTGATCAAGGGCTGAAAATTATTGAATTATAGGGAGATGTTGTTAGTATGAGACTTGAGTTTTTGTCAAGTATTGTGATGATGTCAAAATGTCTTGTTTGTTATGAGGAGAGGATGGATTGAACTGGAGGAGTGATACTGAATCGAGCAAATTGGGTTGTAACTCTTTCTTTCACTAATAAAGTGTTCAAATATTTTTCCATATGTTTGTATTGTTCATTGATGCTTTCATATGTGTATTATAAACTTAATTCCATTCTATGTTTAATCAATAGATCATTATCATATGCTTTGATTGATTTTTGTCCTCTGTATGTGTGCAAGTACTTTTCAAGTGGATTAAGTATGGAAAGGAGTGATAGCATTGGTCAAGGGAGATAAGGAGTAAGCGAAAGCTTTAGGTAGGCTTCTTTGCTATCTTATTTAATCTATTGGTTATAGAAAAGGTAGAGAATTATTTGCACTGTTGTTCTAGACTTAGCTACTAGTCCAGGGGATTAGGCGTTTATCCAAAGACACTAAAACTTTCCAAAGCAGTACCACACAAGTTTCAGGTGGGTGACAAAGTTTGGTTACATCTGCAGAAAGAATGTCTTACAAGAGCCCATCAGAAGCTCAGACCACTCCGACATGGTCTTTACAACATTACCAAGTCTATGGGAAACAATGCTTTGGAGCACATCATTCCCATATTCCTTCTCTTGCACTAAGTGTTCAATATGGAACACCCTCTACCATGCTTCCCACCATTACTGGACATGTCCAAGATTGCAGAACGACTCACCAAGGACCAAGTTCAGCAGATGGAGGAACTCAAAGCAATGGGGACTATTGCTTCCTAAGGGGGGAGGAATGATCTAGGTGGATGTTGGTGGCCACCCACCTATCCCACTTGGACCCCCATAATTGGCTCTTTCAGTTACTCAGTTTCTTTAATTGTAGCACAATTTACTATATTTAGCAGTTTTTAAAGTCCTGAACTTTTGGAGCCGTTTTGAGGCCCTAAACGACGTTTTTTGGGAAAACTGGGAGAAATGTGGGTCCATAGACCAATTTTGTTCTTCCCAAAGTTGTAGTACTTGGATAGATCTTTCTAATGAGCTATGGTGCACGTTAAACAAAGATCGTATGCCTAAGTTACGACCTCGGGAAGTTGATGTACCAATTTACCCAAAACGGGGCCCACATTTTGGCGTTTCATCTTCTAGGGTTAGATTTTTGGATGTTTAGGGTTTTTCGTTGTTTCTCAACAATAAATAGGCCTTCGAGCCTTATTCTAACACAATTCAAAGGCATGTAGCCACCACATCTCTTCTCAGAGATAATCTACCATCGCCCTAGAAAGTTAATTTCCATTTCTGTTTGTAAGCACATTTTAGTATTTTACAGTAATGAAATGAAGTATTATTTCCGTTGCATCTCGATATTTATGGTTATATTTATAATTTGTTCCGTTCCTGTTTAAATCTGGATCACATGCAGCCTCCACTGCCTTTTCCCAGAATTCCTATCCTAACATGAAAACATTGAGCATGCTTCTTACCTTATCCATTGACGTCTAGTTCATTCTTTCTGCAACTCCATTTTACTAAGGCATGTATCGAGTAGTATTCTTCCGTGCTATACCACACTTCTTAAATAACTCTTCAAATTCCTTCTTGCATAACTCTCCACCATTATCTGTCCTCAACACCTTTATCTTCTTTTTTGTCTGCTTTTCCACTAGAGCCTTAAATTCTTTAAACTTGTCAAAGACTTCAGATTTATTATTGAGGAAATGTATCCATGTATTCCTTGAGAAGTCATCTATAAATGATACATAGTACATAGACTTACACAATGATTGAACTGACAGAGGTCCAAACACATCACTGTGCACAAGGTCTAGTATCCCTTTCGCCCTCTTAGCACTAGAGGGGAAACTCACCCGATTTTGCTTCCCATATACACAATGTTCATAGAAAATGAAATCTAGATATCAAATAGATATGCCTTCTACCTTACCATTACCATGAAGCATTTGAAGGCCCTTCTCTCCAATATGTCCAATCCTTTGATGACATAACATGGTCTTTTCTCTAGATACCACTAGATTTTCTGCTCCATTTTTAGGAACCACAGAACTATTGCACCCATCAATAATAGTAATACCTAGAAGTTTGTACAAAGTTCCAATCCAAACTCCTTGCATTAATACCAGTGATCCCTAAACAATCTTGCAAGTATATTTCTCAAACAATGTTTTTACACTTGCATCATCCATCTTACTTACAAAAATTAGATTTCTAGCCAATGCAGGAATATGTAGAACACCCGAAAGTGTTCTAATCCTTCCACCTTGCAACTTTAGCTTGACTTTTGTGCAACTTTATTGCCTTCCTATCATCCCCTGAGAAGACATCACCACCATCATATTTCTCATACCCACAGAACCACTCTCTATGGGGAGTGAAGTTAAAGATCCACCCGAGTCAACCAACCATGCCTCATGATCTACATGTGTACTTGAAGAAGAAGCCAAGTACACATCTCCACCTTCATATGAGGTGGTTTTCACCTCTGCTGAAGGAGCATCATCAGAGCCCTTTCCTTTCTTAAGATCTTTGGATCTACAATCCTTTTTTATGTGCCCTTATTTTCTGCATTTCCAACACAACTTTATAGGTTTTCTTCGAGATTTAGATCTCCCACTCGAGAACTTATTTTTTTTATGTTCTGGGACCATCCTCGTACACACAAGGAATATCCATTATGGGCCCCTATATTTTTCCGTCTCATTTTATTTGACAGCAAGGATCAGAGTATTTCATCAAACTTCAAGGTAGTTGTATTGCTACCTATTGTAAGAATTAGACTATCCCATGAATCTGGTAGAGAACACAAAAAAATGATGCACTTATCTTCATATGAAACTTTAATATCAACATATAACAACTGGATTACCATAGTATTAAAGGCGTTGAGATGCTCTATCACTAAGTCTCCATCCTTCATCCTCAGGTTATAAAACTTTTTCTGTAGGAATAGTTTGTTCACCGGAGACTTAGATTGGTACAAAGTCCCTAACTTGTCCCACAAATCCTTTGTTGTAGCTTCCCCTGATACATTCAAAAATAATAAATCTGAGATACATAATCGTATTGTGCTCTTTTCTTTCTGATCCAACTTCGCTTAGTCTTTTGTTGACCTTTTGTAGGTTTAGTGTTAGATCTATCGTGATCCACTTATATTTATCCACCAACAGATCCTCCATCTTGAGTTTCCACAACTCAAAACTTTGAGCATTAAATTTATCGATCTCTATTTCCACTACTTGCCATCTTCTTTCACCGCAAGAATTGATCCTGCAAATCTCCCACTGAATAGGGTCTACCATAGGCCCAAGAAAAACCCTTCAGCAGGAAAGTCATCCCCTTGAAGCCGGAATAGCTCTGATACCAAATGTAGGTTTTAACCCTCTATAGAAATTACCTGCAAATTAATTCTTAAAAACAAAAAATATAAAATGGTAAGAAATATAAACAAAATACATAGATATTTCCCCTGGATCCCAAAATCGGGACTACCAGATTGATTTTTCATTATATTCATTTCAATGTTACAATACATAAATATACAGGTCGAAACATTCATAAACCCCATTCCATTAACCCTAGATTAGAACATAATTGTAATTCCCTTGAACAGATCTACAAAATACCATGGGCAGAAAACCATCATGCCCAAAACCATGTCCAAAACCCATGCACCAAAATGATAGGTAGGTCCACCCACCTAATATAGGATTCAAAAAAGAATTATTGGGGAACTACCCCGAGCCCCATACAAGGGGGATACCGCCACCTTGAGACCCCCTCACAAGGAGGACTACGCCTAGCGCAACAAGTAGGAGGGGCTATCACCCACCTTGTGACCCCTCAACGCATGCGACTAGTCGTGGAAAGAATATAACACACACCCAACATTCTCCCACTTGTTTTCATTTCCACACAGGGGGTCACAAAAGAGCTTAGTTATTGGTCCAGCCCCACAATGCCCATTGCTTCTCTACACCAAGAAAACTTCTCAGTGCTCATAGACTTCTTCGTAAACACCCATTTGCTTCCAATGGGTTTCCTTCTAACCGAAAACTCCTCCAGATCCAAAGCCTTATTTTTGTACAAAGATGCCATTTCATCAATCATGGCCTCTTTCCAGAGTTTTCCATCCTCTGAATCTATTGACTCTTTGACAGTTCTGGGATCATCATCAATAATATATAAAGAAAATTTTGAACAGAAATAAGATGGACTATAACTTTCTAGATGCCTTCTTTCTTGAACTGATCTTCTCACAGCTGGATTTATGGCTGTTCATCTTTTAATTCCTCTTCTATTGTAGAGTATGATTCTTCCTTCTTTAGATCAAACTATATCTTCTCAAGTTCCTTTAGTAGGAATTCATGTTTAATAGCATCTTTCACCTCTCTAAACACCACACCTCAGTTGTACACGAACTTCCTTATTTCTGGGTTCCAAAGCTTATAACCTTTTAAACCATCCTTATACCCAATAAAGATGCAACTTTAAGATTTACTATCCAACTTGGTCCTTTTCTCCTTTGGAACATGTACACATGCATCACAACTAAATGCCCTCAGATTTGAAAGAGAGGGTTTCTTACTAGTCCATGCCTCTTGTGGGGACTTATCCCCCAACACTAATGAAGGTGATCTATTAACTAGGTAACATTCAGTCTCCACCACCTCTTCCTAGAATTCTTGTCGTAACCCGACACCACTAAGCATGCTTCATGCCATATCCATCAACATCCTATCAATTATTTCTGCAACTCCATTTTGATGAGGTGTGTATGGAGTAGTATTCTATCGTGCTATACCACACTTCTTACAAAAACTCTTGAAATTCCTTCTTGCAAAACCCTCCACCATTATTTGTCCTCAACACCTTTATCTTCTCTCAGTCTTATTTTCCACCAAAGCCTTAAATTCTTTAAACCTATCAAAGACTTAATATTTCTTCCCGAGGAAATATATCCATGTATTCCTTGAGAAGTTATCTATAAGTCATACATAATACATAAATTTACCCAGTGATGGAATCGACGCAGTTCCAAACACATCTTTGTGCACAAGCTCGAATATCCATTTACCCCTCTTAGCACTAGAGGGAAACTCACCCGATTATGCTTCCCATATACACAATATTCATATAAATCGAAATACAGAGATAAATTATACATACCTTCTACCATACCATTACCATGAAGTATTAGAAGGCCCTTCTCTCCAATAAGTCCAAGACTTTGATGCCATAGCACGATCTTTTCTCCAGATACCACTAGATTTTCTACTCCATTTTCAAGAACCATAGAACTGTTGCACCCATCAATAAGAATACTACCAAAAATCTTGTAAAGAGTTCCAATCCAAACTCCCCGCATCAATACCAGTGCTCCTAAAACCATCTTGTAGGTATCTTTCCCGAATGTTGTTTTTATACCTACATCATCCATCTTTCTTTACATAAATGAGATTTATGGCCAATGCAGGAATATGCAGAACACTCGGAAGTGTTCTAATCCTTCCACCTTGCAAATTTAGCTTGAATTTTCCACGACCGAAGATTATATGCTTCCTTTCATCCCCTAAGAAGAAATCACCAAAGGATGCACTTGATTCAATCAACCATGCCTCATGATCTACATGTGTACTTGAAGAATAAGCCAAGTACACTTGAAGAATAAGCCAAGTACACATCCTCACCTTCATCTAAGGTGGTTTTCACCTCTACAGAGGGAGCATCAACAAATCCCTTTCCTTTCTCAGGTGTTAGGTTCCTATATGGATAGGAGTCATAATTTTGAATGATTAAGGTTAGGCCTTGTAATATTGTACATACTTTTTTTTTTCTGCAAATGTTTTCCATATTAAAAAATTTAAAAATGTAAAAAGGGTATGTCCAAAAAAAAAAATCGAAGGACAAAAAGTGTGAGAAAAGGTCAAAAAATGAAAATATATGAACCATACAAAAAAAAAAAAAAAAAAAAACATGAAAGTGAGCAAGTCTAAATGCCACTCCTATTTAATTTTATGCATAATAATGATTGTGTGAAGCTTGTTATTCATGCCACAATCCATGGTAATCAAAATATTTAATCTTGATTATATCATGCTTTGAATTTTATGTTTATAGTTAGAGAATAAAATCTGACTAAACAGTTTAATCTTGGCAGATCATTAGATAGGTAGAGAAAATAAAAGGATTTCATGAGTTTAATCTAAGCCCTTGGATGATATAAGGTTAGAAATAGATAGTTTGTTTATTAAATAAAAGATAGAATAAGGGTTTGCTAGTCTGAATGCACCCAAATAAATGAAGAAAAAATGTTAGGGTAAGAAATGGGTAAGTAGAAGAAAGGTTGTTGAAGCATAAAGTTAATTGGATCAAAATACATGCATCATGCTTACACTCATATTTCAATATGTATGATCAACTGTGAAAGCAATAACAAAGGTTTGCAAGTTAATGTGATTAACCCCCCTCATTCATGTTTCCCCTTTACTTACTAATTTCCTATCCACAAGTATGTTCTAGTACTTTAAATCATACAAGTCAAAGAGGCTCAAAGCATTTCTCTGACTTTTGGTGGGACTGAACCCTCGGCTTAATGACTTATGGACACAAGTGCTAAAATCCCCTTCATAAAATCCATTCCCCCTCCATTTCCCTAATAAACCCCCCTTTCCCTAAGGTTAAACTCTTTTGCCTAGGAAAAATAAAAACAACTCCATGTAAGTCTCTTTTCACCCAAAAACCCACAAAAAACCCTTTATCCTAAGTATTGAACATATGTGTGCTAAAATTACATTTTACCCTTTTACTTAAGGAAAAACCCACTCCGCCACATTTCATATTAATTATCAATTTTATTATATAACTTCCCGATGAAACACTTTTCCCATATATTAACTAAATCTTTATGTAAATATCCCCAACCCTTAGTTTTAATAAAAACTAATACATTTACTCCATATCTCGACAATACCCACTTAATTTACCAAATGTCAATAAACCTAAGTTAAACCCTGTCATTTAATTCCACTCGATCCCCTAACCTCGTGATTAACCCCACGTTAATCACAAACCACCGCGATTAAGGCCCCTAGGCCGCCCTAAACTCTCGTTCATTTCCTCCGCGCAATTTTGTCCTCCGACTACTGTTAGATAAACTTCCCACTGATCCAATGGTCCACAGCCATATCGACCACGCCCGATGGACGAACGTTACTTACCCGATAAAGTGGTTTTGCCCAACTCGTCTTTTGCTACATGTCAAGCTCTAGACTATATCGGGTGACCCCTCCCGAAAACCACCTTCACCTCATAAGCGGTGCCATAGCTTGGAAAACCACCTGCTCACTCAACCCGCCAAACCACCTACTGTTCATTCGAAATCACCTGTCAAAAAATAATTGTTACTCCATAAAAAGGCTGAGAAGCCCTTTTTTACCCTTTTTTGCTCATTTTCTCTGCGAACCAGTGTGATTCTTGCAAATTCCGAATTCACTCCTGAAGAAAGTTGCAGAAACCCTAGTTGACCTCTCAGTCCATACCAGAACCATTTGAACCTCTGCAGCTGCCTCCACATTTGCAGATTATTCACCCAATTCCAGGTATTTTACCACAAATTATCACTCGCCCTTTCATATTCAGAAATGCTCAGCCTTGTTCAGTGTTTCAATTAAGTAAAATAAATTGAATAAATACTTTAAATTTTGAAACCCACGGCCAAACCCTTTGAAAAATCCCAGTTGTCGTGGAAAACTTCTAGATAAACTTGTAAAGCCTAATTTAAATTCACAAGAACTAAATTATTGCTGCCCCTATTTCCCTGGATGTTAGACCTATCACAACTCCCCATTTGGACCTTGACCACCTTCCCTTGGCTGACAGGGATTTCCAAATTAAGGATACATCTACCCAGAAACTCTTGCTTAAAATCCATTCTTTAAGTAGGGACAGATACCTCAACCATGTTGATAATATTGGCCTTTGGGAGTCAAATTTGCCTAAATACGAGTGCCCACAGGTACATGTTTTCCCCGAAATTGTCCACCAGTTCCATGCCTATTACATTCTCAGCCTGAGAGCTATTATGTACCCTAGCCAAAAGATTCTATTCACCATTACATTTGATTCCATAAATGAAATGTTGCAACTCCAACCGGGAACAAACGTGACTCCACTCTCAATTGGACATTTTTTAGACCAATATTCCAAGTTAAATCCCTCTAGACTGGCCCAATTGTTCCAAGAATTCATTGTTGAAGAGAAGCACATTCCTAAAATTCCCCCCCCCCCCCCTCCATATCTTTACTCCATGTTCTTTTAAAGGGGCAAACAAATCATCACCATGATATCATGTGTCATAGGCTACTTCGCTGATGAATTTGTTGATGAACTTATCCTGGCCTTCATCTCAATCTATACCCCAGGACAGCGCCCTACTGTTTTGTACAATTATGCTGAGTTCATAGCTGAGAGAATGCATGAACATTTCACCAGGATGCATAATGAAAGAGTGTTCAAATACTCACTTTGTCCTCTACCATATGTGATCCAGGTAGCTCCAAAGACACACATAAGACAAAGAGGACTCAGGAAAGCTCAAAAATCAAATTGTTTGTAATATGCTCAAACCAGGACTAGAGCGTAGATCTCGTCCTCTTGATCACGGAGGTGTGAACGGTTCGTCAAACTGAGTCCGTATGTGAAAGTTAGAAGAAGTGAAAGTTGGGTTGACTTTTTGCTCACTATGCAGGTTAAGGAGGACACATTTTGGACAAAACCCAGCCATGTGGCCGGCCCTCACCATGGGCAGCCAAACCAACATTAAATATATGCCAACCAACCCCAAATTTAACACAAAATAAAAATCGCGCGCCCAATTTTTATAATAAAAATTAACATTTGGTTATACATGGTGTAGGCGGGATTTGATCCCCCGACCTGCCAGCGTTAATACCATCGCATTAACCAACATGCCAACAGCTTTCACCTTGACATATCTGCCCATGGAAAATTATATAACCTTCATTCTCTCAGTGTTGAGGAGAGTAGAGGGAGTGCGGCATAAATTTCGAGGCGGAGGAGGCAGTGCACGTAGTTCGAGGCAACATTTTGTAGGAGGGCCAAATTTTCACTTTGTCAGATTCTGACCAATTTTATATGGTTTCAGCACTTCTCGACGCCATGAATGCAATGGCATTGTTCATCTCTCCATCAGAGTTTTGCATTTTTTGGCAATTTTTTATTATGCAAGTGGAACCATGACCGCTGCAGAAACAAGGAGTAGAACCATGATTCATGGTTTTCCACAGAGATCGCAATGGCGAGATTAGATTCATTTTTTGAGTTGTAGATTTCCAATCCACCTATGGAGCATAATCTTTGAGGAATCTAGGGGAATCTAAAAGATTCTTTAAGCCCCAGATTTTCAATTTCTCAGAATCCAAAAATTGGACAGTCGATTTTACACTATTCGACACCACAAATCTGATGGTGTGTGCAGAATTTTCATTTGCTCATTTCATTTTCCAGCCACTTTTCTAATTGGAGTGCAGGGGTCGACATTATGTGCGAGCAGCCATTTCCATGCAATTTATGTTGTGAGATCGATGGCAAGAACAAATTCAGCAATTTGACATCCGCTTCTTCAGATGGACCCTGGATGTGAGGTATATGTAGTGTGTTCATGTACTTCTTTTGTTATGCATTGTGCTGCACAGATCCCTATTGATGCTTGATGTGGGATCTTGTTTATTAGTTGTTTTCATGATTCTTGCTTGATGTGATGCGGAGTTGTCTATGTGATGTACTTGTTGTCATGATTCGTCATGTTACGTTTTGAGATCCCTTTGTTGTATTTTGATGGGATCCTCATATTTTCATCATGTATGTTTGCATTGAGATCCCTTTTATGCCATGTTGGTGGGATGCTCATCATGCATGAGTTTGTGTCATACTGATAGGAATATTTTGACTGAGAGTTCTTGTAGTGGAACATCTCTTGGAGCCACTCCTACATGAGGGAATTTTCTTTGTATGATAACGACATCACTTCCATGTACATCATCACTTTTGACAGCACTTAATGCAGTGGTCTACACCATCTTGACACTGGGGCCCGGAGATGTAGTCCCTCTTGGACAAACTTTGTTATCAATGGCTTATGTTTTTATGTTGCTGATAGTTGACATGTTACTCTTCTTTACATCATACACATGTATTCATTTATGTTATTTTAAAAATTCAATTTAACACATCACGAAGGTAAAAGCTCTTGGAAGGGTCCTTTGTCACACCCGGATCTGGATCAAGTGGTATTAGAGCGGTCTTTGCGTGGATGTGAATTTCAAGCATGAACAATGGAACATGCAGCGATAGAGGATGAAAAAATGATGTACGAGACCATGCTCAAAATTTCCAAAAGAGTGGAGATAATGTATGAAACTCTACAGAAAGAGACAGAGGAAAAGGAGCGATTACAACTTCAGTTGTAAGCCACAGAAGAGGCACTGGAAGAACTGAAGCATAAAAACAAAAGTCTTCAAATAGATAACGCTGAATTGAAGATGCGTCTACATGAAGAGAAAGAGGAAAAACAAAGTTTGCTACAACAGTTGCAAGCTAAGGACGAGGCCTTGGAAAAGCTGCAGTGTGACCCATGTGAGGTAAAATGTGATTCTCCAAATTCATGTATGTTTCCTGATGATGATTTCATTGTTGTTGAAAATCATACCACACGAATTGGGTCCAAACTGTTGAAGAAAATGGGGTATGAAGGAAAAGGCTTGGGCGTCAATGGCCAAGGCATTGTCAACCCCATCAAAGTAGGGGAATTACCATGTCGAACAAGACTTGTGTATGTTAGAAAGGAAGTTGGGGAATGCGCCAGGACATCTAGCGAACCACCAACAACAGATGATGAGAAGCCCTCATCATTTCTTTCCAAATCGATAGAGGAGGTAAAAGATGTTGATTTCCTTTTAGTTTCGTCATCACATAATATGATTTCTGTTGGAGATGTAGAGATCCCAATTACAAGGACAAATATGAGGCTCCTTACCAGGACGAGGCACGAGGAGGAAGAAAACATTGGTGTTAATAACCAAGGCATAACTCAACCATTGGAGGTTGTGCAGAGACCTCAATTTGCAAGCTCAAGATACACCAAAGGATAATGCTCAAAGGTGTCGTATGCTTCCGAGACATCATCAAAATCATCAAGGAAAGAGAATGATGGGAACACATCCCCATCATCCCATGGAAGTTTCCATGGCAGGGAAAGAGCTGAGGCAAGCTGTCATCGCCATAATGACATCAGAGATAGCAAGGGAAGGTATAACCAGTTTCGATTTGCGAATGTTCATTTCGATTATGATCATGTTGTTAAACATGAACGTAAAACATGGCATCGAAAAACATGTACCTTTTGTGGATTACATAACCATACATTTTCTAAGTGTTGGAAAAGAATGACAACACACAAAAGGATGAGGCATGAAAGACCCTCTCAACAGCAGGTAAAGAAACATGGTAAACATATATGGAGAAAGAAGATGTATTGCAGTCATTGCGATAGAAGTGGCCATCAAAGAGCCACTTGTTGGAGGCTCCATCCAGAATAGTGCCTTAAAGACAAAGTGTCAGTGCATGAACCAGATGAAACAATTGTTCGACAAGAAAAATCACCACAAGGGGATGACCCATTCACATTGATAAGTGAAAAATGGTTTCTAGACATGTTAGTGTTTCATGGTCGTACTTTTATAAATCATTTGTTGCATTTTAAAATGTAAAAGTGATGATGTGTTTTCCATCACTTGTAAAGCAACAATGATGTCTAGTGTTATTTTGAGTTGCATGATAAAATGTGAAAGTGATGTTGTGTTTCCATCACTTGTCAAAGTAAAATAGTGTTTAGCCTTATTTTGTAAATCATGTGTTGCAGTGATGATGTGTTTTCCATCACTTGTTGAAGCAACAATGATATGTTGGCCTTGATTTCGTAGTTGGAGTGTTGCGTCCATCTTGTTTTAAACTTGACCACTGAGTATGTGTTATAAACTCATGGCAAGTATGGGATGCTTGGGTCATTAGTTGGTCATGTAAGTCAAGCATGTAATTTGCAGAATTGTACTACAGGTCTGTAGAAGTTACAGGTGTCGGTTCATCGCTTAAGGCTCCAAAGAACAAAGGTAAAGGATAGGGAACCGAGCCTTTCAGGATGCTTGTGATGTAGACAAGGTACAAAAAAAGTTGCAGATCGTTTTCATGCTTTTGGAGGACCAAAATCTCCTCAATGGGGAGGATTGATCCAGGTGGCTCCAAGGACACATAGAGGACAAAGAGGACTCAGGAAAGCTCAAAATCCAAAGTGTTTGGATTATGCTCAAACTAGGACTAGAACGTAGATCTCTTTGTCCTGATCGTAGAGGTGTGAATGGTTTTTTAAACCAAGTCCGTATGCGAAAGTTAGAAGCAGTGAAAGTTGGGTTGACTTTTCGCTGACAGTGCAGGGTAAGGAGGACACATTTTGGACAAAACCCGGCCACGTGGCCAGCCCAATCAACATTAAATATATTGCAACCAACCCCAAATTTAATACAAAATCAAAACCGCGCTCCCAATTTTTATAATAAAAAAATAACATTTGGTTATATATGGCGTAAGCGGGATTTGATCCCTCGACTTACCGCCTTAATACCATCGCTTTAACCAACATGCCAACAGCTTTCACCTTGACATATCCACCCACGAAAAATTATATAACCTTCATTCTCTTAGTGTGGATGGGAGCAGAGGGAGCGTGACACGGATTTTGAGGCGGAGGAGGCAATGCATGCAGTTCGAGGCAACATTTTGCAGGAGGGCCGAATTTTCACTTTGTCAGATTTTGACAAATTTTATATGGTTTCAGCACTTCTCGACACCACGAACACAATGGCGTTGTCCATTTCTCCATCAAAGTTCTGAATTTTTTGGCCATTTTCAGTATGCAGGTGGAACCATCACTGCTGCAGAGACAAGGAGTGGAACTATGATCCTTGAGATTTTCCTAAAGAGGTAATTTTTCTCCATGTCGGAATATAGTCAAGTTTACAGTCATTTTTCATGGTTTTACATAGGGATTGCAATGGCGAGATCAGATTCACTTTGTGAGTTTCAGATTTCCAATCCACCTATGGAGAAGAATCTTTGAGGAATCTAGGGGGAATCTAAAAGATTCCTTAAGCCCCAGATTTTCAATTTCTCAAAATCCAAAAATTGGACAGTCGATTTTGCACTATTAGACGCCAAAAATCTAATGATGCATTTATAATTTTCATTTGTTCATTTCAATTTCCAACCACTTTTCTAAGTGGAGTGCAGGTGTCAACATTATGTGCGAGCAACGATTTCCATGCGATTGATGTTGTGAGATCAATCGCATGAACAATTTCGACAGTTTTACATCCGCTTCTTCAAATGGCCCTTGGATGTGAGGTATATGCAGTATGTTCATGTACTTATTTTGTTATGAATTGTGATGCACAGATCCCTGTTGATGCTTGATGTGGGATCTTGTTTATTACTTGTTTTAATGATTCTTGCTTGATGTGACGCGGAGTTGTCTATGTGATGTACTTGTTGTCATGATTCATCATGTTATGTTTTAGGAACCCTTTATTGTATGTTAATGGGATCCTCATATTGTCATCATGTATGTTTTCACTGAGATCCATTTTATGCCATGTTGGCGGGATGCTCATCATGCATGAGTTTGTGTCATACTGATAGGAGTCTTTTGACTGAGAGTTCCTATAGTGGAACATCTCTTGGAGCCTCTCTTGTGTGAGGGCATTTTCCTTGTATGATAACGACATCACCTCCATTACATCATCACTGTTGACAGCACTTAATGCAGCGACCTACACCATCTTGACACCAGGGCCCAGAGACGTAGTCCCTCCTGGATGAACTTCGTTATCAACAGCTTATGTTTTTATGTTGTTGATGGTTGACATGTTCCACTTCTTTACAACATACACATGTATTCATTTATGTTCTTTTAAAAATGTAATTTAACACATCACGAAAGTAAGAGGTCTTGGAAGGGTCCTTTATCACACCTGGACTTGGATCAAGTGGTATCAGAGTGGTCTTTGCGTGGATGTCAATTTCAAGTGTGAACAATGGAATGTGCAGCGACAGAGGATGAAAAAACGATGTACGAGACCATGCTCAAAATTTACAAACGAGTGGAGATAATGTATGGAACTCTACAGAAAGAGACAGAGGAAAAGGACCGATTGCAACTTAAGTTGCAGGCCATGGAAGAGGCCCTGGAAGAACTGAAGCATAACAACCGAAGTCTTCAAATAGATAACGCTGAATTGAAGATGTGTCTACATGAAGAGAAAGAGGAAAAACAAAGTTTGCTACAACAGTTGCAAGCTAAGGATGAGGCCTTGGAAAAGCTACAGTGTGACCCATGTGAGGTAAAATGTAATTCTCCAAATTCATGTATGTTTCCTGATGATGATTTTGTTGTTTTTGAAAATCATACCACAGGAATTGGCTCCAAACTGTTGAAGAAAATGGGGTATGAAGGAAAAGGCTTGGACGTCAATGACCAAGGCATTGTCAACCCCATCAAAGTATTGGAATTACCGTGTCAAACAGGACTTGGGTATGTCAGAAAGGAAGTTGGGGAATGCGCCAAGACAGCTAGCGAACCACCAACAATAGATGATGAGAAGCCCTCATCAGTTCTTTCCAAATCGACATAGGAGGTAAAAGATGTTGATTTCCTTTCAGTTTCATCGTTATATAGTATGATTTCTGTTGGAGATGTAGAGATCCCAATTACAAGGACAAACATGAGGCTCCTTACCAGGACGAGGCATGAGGAGGAAGAAAAAATTGGTGTTAATAAACAAGGCATAACTCCACCATTGGAGGTTGTGTAGAGACCTCAATTTGCAGGCTCGAGATACACCAAAGGAGAATGCTCAAAGGCATCGAATGCTTCCGAGACATCATTGAAATTGTCGAGGAAAGAGAATGATGGGAACACATCCCCATCATCCCATGGAAGTGTCCATGGCAAGGAAAGAGCTTAGGCAAGCTCTCATCACCATAATGACATCAAAGATAGCGAGGGAAGGTATAACCACTTTCGATTTGAGAATGTTGATTTCGATTATGATTTTGTTGTTAAACATGAACATAAAACATGGCATCGAAAAACATGTACATTTTGTGGATTACATAACCATACATTTTCTAAGTGTTGGAAAAGAATGACAGCACACAAAAGGATGAGGCATGAAAGACCCTCTCAACAGCAGGTAAAGAAACATGGTAAACAGATATGGAGAAAGAAGATGTATTGCATTCATTGCGACATAAGTGGCCATCAAAGAGCCACTTGTTGGAGGCTCCATCTAGAACAACACGTTAAAGACAAAGTGTCAATGCAGGAACCAGATGAAACAATTGTTCAACAAGCAAAATCGCCACAAGGGGATGACCCATTCACATTGATAAGTGAAAAATGGTTTCTATACATGTTAGCATTTCATGGTCATACTTTTATAAATCATTTGTAGCATTTTAAAATGTAATAGTGATGATGTGTTTTCCATCACTTTTTCAGCAACAATGATGTCTAGTCTTATTTTGAGTTGCATGATACACTGTGAAAGTGATGTGTTTCCATCACTTGTCAAAGCAAAATAGTGTTTGGCCTTATTTTGTAAATCATGTGTTGTAGTGATGATGTTTTTTCCATCACTTGTTGAAGAAACAATGATATGTTGGCCTTGTTTTCGTAGCTGGAGTGCTGCGTCCATCTTGTTGTAAACTTGACCATCAAGTATGTGTTATAAACTCGTGGCAAGTATGGGATGCTTGGGTCATTAGTTGGTCATGTAAGTCAAGCATGTAATTTGTAGAATTGTACTACTGGCCTGCAGAGGTTGCAGGTGTCGGTTCATTACATAAGGCTCCACCGAACAAAGGTGAAGGAGAGGGAATCAAGACCTTTTAGGACGTTTGTGATGCAGAAAAGGTACAAAAAAAATTTGTAGAGCGTTTTCATGCTTTTGGAGGACCAAAAGCTCCTCAGTGCGGAGGATTGATCCAGGTGGCTCCAGGGACACACAGAGGACAAATAGGACTCAAGAAAGCTCAAAAATCAAAGTGTTTGGATTATGCTCGAACTAGGACTAGAAAGTAGATCTCATCGTCCTGATCGTGGAGGTGTTAACAGTTCGTCAAACCGAGTCCATATGTGAAAGTTAGAAGTAGTCAAAGTTGGGTTGACTTTTTGCTCACTGTGTAGGGTAAGGAGGACACATTTTGGACAAAACCTGGCCATGTGGCCGGCCCGCACCATGGGTGGCCCAACCAAAATTAAATATATGCCAACCAACCCCAAATTTAAAACAAAATCAAAACCACGAGCCCAATTTTTATAAATAAAAAATAACATTTGGTTATATATGGCATAGGCGGGATTTGATCCCCCAACCTGCCGCCTTAATATCATCGCCTTAACCAACATGCCAATAGATTTTACCTTGACATATCCGCCCACGAAAAATTATATAACCTTCATTCTCTCAGTGCAGGGGGGAGCAGAGGGAGTGCGGCATGGATTTCAAGGCAGAGGAGGCAGTGCACGCAGTTCGAGGCAACATTTTGTAAGAGGGCCGAATTTTCACTTTGTCAGATTTTGACAATTTTTATATGGTTTTAGCACTTCGCAATGCAACGGATGCAATGGCGTTTTCCATTTCTCCATCAGAGTTCTACATTTTTTGGCCATTTTTCAGTGTGCAGGTGGAACCATGGCTGCTGTAGAAACAAGGAGTGGAACCATGATCCTTGAAATTTTCCTAAGGAGGTAATTTTTCTCCATGTTGGAATATTGTCAAGTTTACAGTCATTTTTCATGGTTTTCCACAGGGATCACAATGGCGAGATCAGATTCACTTTTTGGGTTGCAGATTTCCAATCCACATATGGAGCAGAATCTTTGAGGAATCTAGGGGGAATCTAAAAGATTCCTCAAGCCCCGATTTTCAATTTCTTAGAATCCAAAAATTGGACAGTCACTTTTGCACTATTCGATGCCAAAAATATGATGGTGTGTTTAGAATTTTTATTTGCTCAACACTATGTTTGAGCAACCATTTCCATGTGATTGATGCCGTGAGATCGATGGCATGAACAGCTTCGGCAGTTTGACATCCGCTTCTTCATATGGCCCCTAGATGTGAAGTATATGCAGTGTGTTCATGTACTTCTTTTGTTATGCATTGTGCTACACAGATCCTTGTTAATGCTTGATGTGGGATCTTGTTTATTACTTGTTTTCATGATTCTTGCTTGATGTGACACAGAGTCGTCTATGTGATGTACTTGTTGTCATGATTCATCATGTTACGTTTTGAGATCCATTTCTTGTATGTTGATGGGATCCTCATATTGTCGTCATGTATGTTTGCACTGAGATCCATTTTATGCCATGTTGGCGGGATGCTTATCATGCATGAGTTTGTGTCATATTGATAGAAGTCTTTTGACTGAGAGTTCCTGTAGTGGAACATCTCTTGGAGCCACTCCTGCATGAGGGAATTTTCCTTGTATGATAACGAAATCACCTCCATGTACATCATCACTATTGACAACACTTAATGCAGCGGCCGACCCCATCTTGACATCGGGGCCCAGAGATGTAGTCCCTCCTGGATGAACTCCGTTATCAACGACTTATGTTTTTATGTTGTTGATGGTTGACATGTCCCTCTTCTTTACAACATACACACGTATTCATTTATGTTCTTTTAAAAATGCAATTCAACACATCACGAAAGTAAAAGGTCTTGGAAGGGTCCTTTGTCACACCCGGACCTAGATGAATATGTTCCTATATTATCAGCCAGACAGATTTCCTTTTCCCTTCCATAAATTGGATACCAAAGGCCAACCCATGTCTTTCTTTTTTTGGACCCCACTGTTCCATAAGTTTGAGTCACCATATACCTATTCAGATTTCATAGATTCTTTTTTTCATCTAGTCATGACTATGCTAAAAGGAAGCCCTCCACCCAGGATAAGTCCAGAGATTAAAAGGGTCCTTCAGTTATATAAAAAAAGCAAAGTGGGAGATTGGTACCTTTACCAAAACCACACAGAGACAAGAATTTATGTTTGCCAACTTGCACCATATAAGCTACCCAAATACCTCCCCATGAGGTTATTTTCTCTAGAGTACTATAGACAAATAATGAACACTAATGAGATAAACTTTGTCTCGGCAGAGAAAAGATCACAATTCAAAGTAAAAACCAGTTAGGCCCCTTCATCTGTAATTCTAAAGAGGCAGGGAAGGAGGAAGACCAAATTTTGCAACAAATGAAATTCTAAAAGAGTTTCGTGTGGAGGTATGACCCTCAAGAATTTATGACCAGATTGAGAAAGAAGGCCAAGTTGGGACCTTATATTCACCACCCCATACTAGAGATAGAAAGATATGCAAATCAATCTGAGTGGGTGGAAAACACTCTTGTAGACAGAGATAGTACAAAGGTAAATGTAGAGAATGCCTTATGTGACTTAGAAAGATAGTTTGATATGATCTCATTTCTGTAGGTACCTGAACAACAAGAGCCAGCCATGAGCACCCTTCCTATCATGCAGACTCCTAAGAATGAGGAAAAGTACCCCAAAATGCCCAGGGACGAACCCTCAAGTTCAGGAATGGGCACATCAAATGTACAATATGAGACCAGTCAAAGCAAAAGGCCTAGTCTAAACCCTATTTCAAAGCATGAAGACGCAAAAGGATCAGTTGAAATAACTGACACTGAGCTGGACAAAAGTAAAGGCACAGCTCTATCTGAGGAAACACAGGGGCCATCCACATCACAGATCCAAATTTTGGAAAGACAAATAAGTGTAGAAGTATTCTCATTCAATAGGCATGCTGATAAGGATAAGGATATAAAAGATATATATAGATATCAATATGAGAAATGAGAAACTAAAGGCCCAAACTTATGCTCAGTATCTCAAACTCACACCTGCCAATCAGATAAGGTTGAGGTCAGCTTTTGACATGAAGGAGGGAAAATTATGGATGTCATTCATAAAACCAACTGCACAACAACCAAGGATATTGACAGATTACAAGAGAATTGATTTTGAAGTGATGGCAAGGGATATTCATCCCATAGACCAATTTGAATTGCACAAACAGGCTAAAGAGATGATATACTCCACCCTCACAGGTAAAGCCATAGCTGCCCATCAACTGCAGAATTCATTGAGCAATATCTCAACTGAATATCAATTAGAGAATGCCTCCTCACAGGCCAAGGATACTAGAATCAAGTCTTTGGAAGACTTAGTGATTGAATTGGAACATGATCCCAAAGATATCAAAGCCACTAAGCAACTGATAAAGAAGAAAAATGATGACATTGTTGCACTGAAAAAACAATTGAAGATACCTCAGCTGCAACATCCCCAAACACAGGAGGTCTTAGAGACCCAAACCAAACATGAAGAGTTGATGGACTTGGTCCTAAAACTTAATGATCAGTTAAGGGAGACAGAGAAAGAACTAGACACTTTAATTCAACTGAAGAAAAGTTATATTGCCACTACATCTGCAAATGTCATCCCAACAATCTCAACAACAGTCCCTTCAATGCTGGTAGCCTCATTGGCTCCCACAGCTCCCATGCCTACAACACAACCAGTTTCAATAGAGTCTACATCAGCAGCAAGTGCATCAAGAGAAAAAGCAGCAGAGTTGGTCAGAGCCATGGAGGAAATGTCTATTCAGGCTACAAAAATGAACAAACTGAAAGAAAAGGTGACAAGCTTGGAAACAGATTACAAGCATGCCAAGATCATGCACAAGGAAGAAGTGCAGAAATCTGCCAAAATGAATGAAAGATTAAAAGCCATGGAGAAAGATCTAACACTAAAGGAACCCCTTGGGTAAGCTAAGGAACTATTATGGGCCAATATCATTGACTCTGTCAATGATATTTGGCCATCAATTCAAGTGATTTTTGAACAGATAGACCTAATAAAGGTAGCTACAGAAGCTATCCAAAAATTCAAGGAAGAAATAAGAGACATGCTTGAAGACGCAACCAGACTTATCCACTTCCTCAATAGTAAAATCAAGTACGAACTTCAAGAATTGGATATAGAGGATAGGACAGAATAATTTTGGAGGTAAGAAAGGTCCTTTCTAAGAGAAATTTAATGTTAAACTTGGAGGACAAGTGTTAAAATATGCAGGTAGCAGTTGATAGATTTATGACCCAGTTTCAAATTTTGAGAGAGAAAGGATTGCCTAGTCCCTTAGCCATAAATGATAAGCTCATGAAACAATAGGATTATACCAACAAAATCAAAGAGCTAGCTAAAGAACAGGCCAGTACATCATCGATAAAGGCATTTCCAACAGGTAAAGTTCTTTACCAGACATTTGAAACCCTGTTTTTCCTCCAACAAGAGGTGAAACATATATTCATCACTAGGCCTACTTTTGCTAAGTGCATCGAGGTAGATGAGATATATAGAAGGATGTTAAAAATTAAGTTACCTGATGCAAAATTATGGGAAAAATTGATTGATTTACTATAGTGAAATGTAGTAAAAAGGTTAATGTACAGTCAGCAGAGTAAAAGGTAAAGACAGGTCAGCATGGATAAAGAGTATCAGTGCCAAAGAGTATCAAATGAAATCCAAAAGTAACTAAAACCTCCAACGTGAAAGTTTAAACAACAAAGAGCATAAAGGGCTACAAACCAAACTATAAAGGCCAGCAACACCACAATAAAAGGGACAACATGAAAGAAGTTCAATAGTTGTCTTTATCTTCTTGCAAGAAGATATTTGTATTTCCTAGATTAAATCTCAAGTTAGTTTGAGATATTTTGTAATAATTTTTTGTATAAATAATTCACAAATCGAAGTATGTGGTGTGGATTCTTAGACATTTCTATAGACTTCTTGGTCAAAATACTGTAAATCTATTGTATCACTGACTGGACCAGCAAGCTGGATTGATAAATAGAGACAATATATTTCCCAGGACTCATGTGTAAAGCGAAGTGCAGACAAATATTTTCTCACGTTGTTGTTTTCTTCCTTAAAAGTTTTTCAACAATGTATATCTAAATCCGAATACTATAACATGGAATGATATCTCATAATTTGCTTAAATGCACTTTTTTTCAACTATTAGGCACATAAATGTTTTCTACTGATATCTAAGTTAAGGAATTCTTAATTGCTCCTTAGTTTAGGTTGTCTCTTTATAGTCTATAGCAAAGGATTCTTAATTTCCCTTTGTTTCTGATTACCCTTTGTTCCTCGTTTAATTCCTGGTCTGAGAATTCTTGATTGCTCTCTCACCCTGATTTAAACCATTTCACCCCACTGGCCTAAAGACCTACACTCTACTCTGTTATCTTGCCCTTTAAACATTCCCTTTAGTGAGTTAATTCCAGTTCTGATACCCTTCTATTGACTCCATAGCCCAATGGTCTAAATACATCATTCTATCCATCTATTTTAAGGATTCCACTATCCGATCTTCAATACAAATAAAAAACCCCCCCTGAACATTCATAACTAGCCTGAAATCCCAGCAAAAAAAGCTAAATCATATAGAGAGATCCCTCTTTGAGCCATAGGTTGGCTAGAGCCTATGCTTAAAAGTTAGTTTGTGGTTTCCTCAGTCATTTTCTTTCTTTTGATAACTTCTAGAGAAAATTCTGAGTGATAACGTAGTGGTGACCATACTGGGGAGATCAAATCCTTAATCCTAATAAAGCTTTAAGAAAATTCTAAATCTTCATCTTGAGCCTCTTAAAGTCATTTGTTAGAAGTTATCTTGAAAAAAATCTCACAAAAGCAATTAAAAAATTTTGAAATTCTCACTTCCAGGAAGACTCATTTTACTAGGGCTAATCCAGACCCAAACCCTACCCCAGTAGTTGATAATCCCAATCTAATTTCAAGAAAGTCCAAAAAAGAAGAAAGTTCAGTTAGCCAGATACCATTAGTTAAAGCTAATTCATGTCCTGGTGAGTGGTTATTTTTAGAAGAACTTCCCTTTGATGTGCCCTTTCATCTTTCATTATTTACAACAAAATCTGAAAATGCACTCAGTGAAACTGTTCTAGATCCTGATTTTATTGCAGACCTTGAAGTTCAACAAGCCAACAAATCCATTGATGAATACATTCTGAAATCTCCACAATCATCCATTAATACCGCCACAACCCCTGAGCTTTCTGAACAATCGTCCATTACTTTGAGTTCACCATTGTTCCCTTCAACTTTGTCAATAATACCTTTTGAAGTCCATTCTTCACCACCATTTATACCTACTCTCCCTCACCAACCTATCATTACCCATCATCACCTATTAGTCCTAGTTCTTCATCCACTATTGCATCATCTCCGAGTACCTCAACCCCACATCTTAGCCCCTCCCAACTTAGAGCAATGGCAAATATATATGCTCCTCTTGTTTTACCTACCCAAATTGGTGCTATGCCAGCAAACTACCAAAGTAAAATTGTTCAATTTGATGGCACAGGACATTACACTGCACAACAACATGTCAACAAGATAACATATTCCTTTGAATTGCACGAAATTGACACAAATAATGTTCAAATGAGACTCTTTGCCCAAACTTTAGCTAGTGATATTACGAAATGGTTTAGAGCATTGCCTGTTAATAGTATTTATAGTTTAGATGCATTTCGTCAACAACTTTTGAATAGATGGGAAAAGAAAAATAATCCCCTACAAATCCTTTCAGAATATGAGAATATTAGAAGAGGACCTAATGAAATTGTTCAAGACTATTGCACTAGATTCAATAATATATATAATGCCATCCCAGTTAATCTTAGACCCCAACCTGGCTTAACATTAATAAAGTTCCCTAATGGTTTTGACACAGATATGGCATACCAACTTAGGGAAAGAAACCCCCCAACATTATAAGAAATGCAAAGTGTAGCTGTTAGTGTTGAAGCTAATTTGTTAGCTAAAAGAGCTAGATCTAGAAATGAAAGAAGAGTAACTGCAAAGGATGAAGCTTCACCCTCTGACATTAAAATAGATGGCTTGGCCAAAAGTATGGAAAAACTAATGGATATAATAGATAACATAGAAAGGAAACCCCAATGGGATAACCAACAAGCACCTTCAATTAGAAACCCAAATTTTATAAAAAACCAAAACCAAAACATTGAGAAAAATGGACCAGATTAGAATATTAGGCCTCCTTTTCAAGAAAATTATGTAGAGACATCCCATCCTAAAGATCTAGAACAAGATACAAAAATTAACCTAATGGGGATAAATGATGATGACACTTTTTTTCTAACCCAAGATGAGCAGGAACTGCATATGTTGCAGCAATTACAGATACAGTCTGGAGAATCATTTGATTACAACAAGGATATGATTTTGCCATCTTTGAAGTACATAAACAGTATAATCTAAGAAGAAAAAAGAATGCTAATTTCCCTGACCAAACCAAGAAAATAGTACAAAATCAACCTAAGAAAATAAAAGAAGCCCCTGTTTAAAAAATCCTCCAAATTCTCCCTAAGCAGAACCCAAATCCTTCTGGCCCCACCATTGTAGATATAACTTCTGATCAACCTTTTGTTGATCCACCATCCACTTCAATTCCAACTAAGGAACTAGTGGACAAAGCTCCAAACATCAGATCTGAAAATCGACATAAGGAGATCCCCAATAAAGGAAAAGAAGGCAAGCCTACTCAAGTCCCTGTTGTAAAAATTCAGAACCTCCAAACAAAAAAAAAGGAGCTTTTCCATTAAATCTGGGAGCAAAGATAGCAAAGCTAAAGATTTCAGTTCCTTTAAAAGAACTAATCAAGAATGAAACTTACAAATCACATATAAACCAAACCTTAAACATTGTTGAAAATGAGGATTCAGTCAACCTGTTTGATGACCAACCAGAACTCGTATTTGGTCCAGATGTTAATGGCAAACCATTAGAAGGAGGAGTTCCACCTTTTTACATCAGTCTTAGTATCCATGACCAAATTCTTCATAATGCAATGTTGGATTCTGGGGCCTCTCACAACTTAATGCCCAAATTAGTGATGGAGAAATTAAACCTAGACATTACAAGGCCTTACAGAAACTTATTTTTGTTTGACTCCAGTCAGGTACAATGTCTAGGATTGATCAATGACCTGTGTGTCACTTTCGTCCAACATCCTGCCAAAAACATCCTCATGGATATTGTGGTTGCTGACATCCACCAAAGTATGTCATGCTGTTATCTAGATCATGGGGAGCCAAACTTTAGGGATCCTTACAACTAGATATGTCATATGCAACAATCTCTATTTTTGGAAAACCTAAGAAACTATACCGAGAAACCTTAATGAAATATATGGTGAGTAGCCAAGATCGGCCTCAAAACCTTCCCATCTACTCCATACACTCAAATCTCGATTATTTTATCATGTATAATGTTGATCAAACACAAGGAAATGTTGGCATTATGATACAGGTGATACAAGTGTTGTCCTCAATGGCAACTCACTTAGATGACAGATCATAGTGCAGTAAGTCAATAGCAAAGATTTAATGATCAGAGAGAGGTATATGCAAGTTCACGTTGACAAAGATGTGTATAAACGCGGGTTAACAGATGAAAATGTGTGTATAATGTACACACGTAGTTTCACAGAAGAAAAGGCGCGTACATGTTTGAAAACTAAGTTTTGGTCCATGGTATTTGGTCCATGGTATTTTGATCCATTGTATGGTCCAAGATATCTGGTCCGAAGTATTGACCCCATGTATTGGGTCCAAGGTATTGGTCCTAATTGGTTTTGTTCCATGGTATTGAGAGAGGCCTAAGACTATAAAAGGAGGAGAAGATCATTAGGCCAAGTGTGCAAGCGGAGCAAGTATTGAATATCTGATGAAGAGTGAGATCCAGTCTGCAGGTTATGGGTTTGTGATGTTTTGCTTGATCTGAACCAAGGATGCACCTATGCAGATGATGATGGAGGATGGATCAGGATCTTAAGGCTTGGAATGTATTTTCATTATGTGGTTTTATCATGGATAGACTAGATCTGAATTACTAATGCATATTGTATTTTATAAATGTTATGATCTGGGTATGACTGATGTCTGGAATAGTTGCAAAGTTATGAGTGAATATTTGCAGATCTGTACATTGGTTTGCCTTTGTAAAAGCATGTATACACGCTGGTTCAGCTCATCAGAGTCGCATATATAGTATGAAGTATGATATTTGAAGTTGTAGATGGATCTGGTTGTTGCTGCAGAGTTCTGGGTTCCGCTTTGTGTTCTAGTGACTGTGTTTGGATGACAGTATTCTGAATGTTCAGTGGTGATTGATTTTGAGCTTCAATGTTGTTGATGGGTCCAGTATGAAAATTGGATGAAATGTGGCCTTCAGATTATGGTGTTGTGTTGTAGGAGTATCCAATCTGAAAATTTATGAAACGTAGTCCCTGGAAGAAAAGATAAGGTCGTAGCCTTCTGTAGGTCAGCACCTACGTACTGGTAAACATATTGGCCAATACAAAAGCCAGTGGGTTGGAGCTCCCTTCTAGTAACAAATGGAAAACGAGTGAAGGTTGGAGCCTTCAGTAGGCCAGCTCCTACGTACTAGTAAACGAATTGGCTAGTACAAGAGCTAGGGGGTTATAGCTCCCTTCCAGTAGAAGTTGGAGAATGAGAAAAGGTTGTAGCCTTCTGCAGGTGGGTGCTTGTGTAGTGGTATGAGTCTGCGCCAATACAAGATTGTAAACAGGTTTTTCTTATATTAAATCAAGATGGCAGCAGGTGGTTTTTGTCCCGCATAGGGTTTCCACCTTATATCATGGTGTTCATGTGTGTGTCTTATGTGTGATGATTTGTTCTATTTTTACTGCACCTGGTTACTGTTTATATGGTTAATGAATTTCTGATGCACTGATTAAAGATAAACATATGATGAATTAACTAAATCATAAGTTTGCTGGATATACGCTAGCTGCATTAAACACAATTGCGTATACACGCGGTTTCCCTTAACTGAAGTAGCGTATACGAATCTGATTATGGAAATGAAAAATTATTGATTTTCTAATACTGATTCACCTCCCCCTCTCAGTATTATTTCCATCAGGAAAATTTTTAGACATTACTGATGCAGAACCAAAAGAAATTGTAGTTTCTACAGAAAATGAAAATAACCAAACTATAGAACTTTTCAATGAACAAGATGGTCAAATTGTTGTAAATGATGGAAATTTTGTTGCACCAGATAGTGAAAATTATGATCATGAGATATTATGGCATTTAGAATTTGATGGATCAGTCAATAAGTTAGGAGCAGGAGCAAGAGTGTGGATATATAATTTAGAAAATAATCACTCAGAAGGCCATGCATATAGATTGAATTTTAATGTACCAATAATATGGCCGAGTATGAAGCATTAATTTTAGGTCTTAAGTTAGTTAGGAATCTAGGAGCTAAAAGAGTTTTTGTCATGGGAGACTCTGAACTAATTATAAAACATATTGATGTTGTATATATGACAAAGGACCCTAGATTAAGTTTCTATAGAGGAACTATCGTAGAAATACTTAATAATTTCCTAGAAACAAAGCTTGCAGTAATTCCTAGAAAACACAATATTCAACCCCATAGTTTAGCAATGTTTGCTAGCACCTGCAAATTATGCTTCCAACCTAACCATCGGTACATTGCTGAAGTTAGGCATAGATCTGCAATTCTAGATAATTTGAAGAATTGGCCATTATTTTCCGATGACAAATAGATAAATAACTTTTTACTTTCAAAAGATTAATTTGTAAATAACGATATAGATATTGATACATCCATAGATACTGACACTAAGTATGAGATAGAAATCAATGAGATAGAAGGTGAGGAACTGAATGGACTCAACCCAACTAAATTTACTAAATTAGATGTAGATAAATTAGAGCAAATTGATATTGATGAAATAATCAATGAAGAAACCAAAGTAATTAATCTCAAGGATAACTTCTTACTAAAGGGATTAACCCCTATGGAAGATTTATTTGATTCAAATGATGTTCCTAGGAATCCTAAAATGGAACCATTAAGGTCTGATATAGAGGAATGTAATATAGGCACCAATGAAATTCCTAAACTGATTAAACTTTCAAAATCATTACCTCCAACTGAAAAAAGTAAAATACATTGAGTTAACACCACAATAAAAGGGACAACATGAAAGCAATTCAATAGTTGTCTCTATCTTCTTGCAAGAAGATATTTGTATTTTCTAGATTAAATCTCAAGTTAGTTTGAGATATTTTGTAATAAATTTTTGTATAAATACTTCACAAATCGAAGTATGTGGTGTAGATTCTTAGACATTTCTACAAACTTCTTGATCAAAAGACTGTAAAGCTATTGTATCACTGAGTGGACCAACAAGCTGGACTGATGAATAAAGACAAGATATTTCACATTCATGTGTAAAGCGAAGTGCACACAAGTAATTTCTCACATTGTTGTTTTCTTCCTTAAAAGTTTTTCCATAATGTATATCTGAATCTGAATGCTATAACATGGAATGATATCTCAAAATTTTCTTAATTGCACTACGTTTTAACTGTTAGGCATATAAATGTTTTCTATTGATATCTAAGTTAAGGAATTCTTAATTGCTCCTTAGTCTAGGTTGTCTCTTTATAATATATAGCAAAGGATTCTTAATTGCCCTTTGTTTCTGATTACCCTTTGTTCCTTGTTTAATTCTTGGTCTGAGAATTCTTGATTGCTCTCTCACCCTGATTTAAACCATTTCACCCCATTGGCCCAAAGACCTGCACTATACTCTGCTATCTTGCCCTTTGAACATTCCCTTTAGTGAGTTAATTCCAGTTCTGCTACCCTTCTGTTGACTCCATAACCCAATGGTCTAAATACATCATTCTATCCATCTATTTTAAGGATTCCACCATTCGATCTTCAATACAAATAAACCCCCCCTGAACATTCATAACTAGCCTGAAATCCCAGCAAACAAAGCTAAATCATATAGAGAGATCCCTCTCTGAGCCATAGGTTGGCTAAATCCTATGCTTAAAAGTTAGTTTGTGGTTACCTCAATCATTTTCTTTCTTCTGATAACTTCTAGAGAAAATTCTGAGTGATAACGTAATGGCGACCATACTGGGGAGATCGAATCTTTAGTCCTAATAAATCGTTAAGAAAATTCTAAATCTTCATCCTAAGCCCCTTAAAGTCATTTGTTAGAAGTTATCTTGAAAAAAAATCTCACAAAAACAATTAAAAAAATTTGAAATTCTAGCTTCCAGGAAGACTCATTTTACTAGGGCTAATCCAGACCAAAACCCTACCCCATTAGTTGATAATCCCAATCTAATTTCAAGAAAATCCAAAAAAGAAGAAATTTCAGTTAGCCAGATACCATTAGCTAAAGCTAATTCATGTCTTGATGAGTGGTTATTTTTAGAAGAACTTCCCTTTGATCTGCCCTTTGATCTTTCATTATTTAGAACAAAATCTAAAAATACACTCAATGAAATTGTTCTAGATCCTGATTTTATTGCAGACCTTGAAGTTCAACAAGCCATCAAATCCATTGATGAATACATTTTGAAATCTCCACAATCATCCATTAATACCGCCACAACCCTTGAGATTTCTGAACAATCGTCCATTACTTTGAGTTCACCATTGTTCCCTTCAACTTCATCAATAATACCTTCTGAAGTCCATTCTTCACCACCATTTATACCTACTCTCCCTCACCAACCTATCATTACCCATTCATCACCTACTAGTCCTAATTCTTCATCCACTATTGCATCATCTCCAAGTACCTCAACCCCATATCTTAGCCCCTCCCAACTTAGAGCAATGGCAAATATATATGCTCCTCTTGTTTTACCTGCCCAACTTGGTGCTATGCCAGTAGACTTCCAAAGTAAAATTGTTGAATTTGATGGCACAAGACATTACACTGCACAACAACATGTCAACAAGATAACATATTCTTTTGAGTTGCATGAAATTGACATAGATAATGTTCAAATGACACTCTTTGCCCAGACTTTAGCTGGTGATATTAGGAAATGGTTTAGAGCATTTCCTATTAATAGTATTTATAGTTTAGATGAATTTCATCAACAAATTTTGAATAGATGGGAAAAGAAATATAATCCCCTATAAATCCTTTCAGAATATGAGAATATTAGAAGAGGACTTAATGAAATTGTTCAAGGCTACTGGACTAGATTCAATAATATATATAACGCCATCCCAGTTAATCTTAGACCCCCACCTGGCTTAACATTAATAAAGTTCCTTGATGGTTTTGACACAAATATGGCATACCAACTTAGGGAAAGAAACCCCCCAACATTAGAAGAAATGCAAAGTGTAGCTGTTGGTGTTGAAGCTAATTTGTTAGCTAAAAAGGCTAGAGTCAGAAATGAAAGAAGAGGAACTGCAAAGGATGAAGCTTCACCCTCTGACATTAAAATAGATGGCTTGGCCAAAAGTATGGAAAAACTAATGGATAGAATAGATAACATAGAAAGGAAACCCCAATGAGATAACAAACATGCACCTCCAATTAGAAACCCAAATTTTAGAAAAAAACAAAACCAAAACATTGGGAAAAATGGACTGGATTAGAACATTAGGCCTCCTTTTCAAGAAAATTATGCAGAGACATCCCATCCTGAAGATCCAGAACAAGATACAAAAATTAACCTAATGGGGATAAATGATGAGGACACTGTTTTTCTAACCCAAGATGAGCAAGGAACTGCATATGCTGCAACAATTACAGATACAGTCTGGAGAATCTTTTGATTACAAACAAGGATATGATTCTGCCATCTTTGAAGTACATAAACAGTATAATATAAGAAGAAAAAAGAATTCTAATGTCCCTGACCAAACCAAGAAAATAGTACAAAGTCAACCCAAGAAAATTAAAGAAGCCCCTGTTTCAAAAATCCTCCAAATTCTCCCTAAGCAGAACCCAAATCCTTATGGCCCCACCATTGTAGATAACCTCTGATCAAGCTTTTGTTGATCCGCCATCCACTTCAATTCCACCTAACCAATGGACAAAGCTCAAACATTAGATTTGAAAATCCACATAAGGAGATCCCCAATAAAGGAAAAGAAGACAAGCCTACTCAAGTCCCTGCTGCAAAAATTTAGAACCTCGAAACAGAAAAAAGTCTCTTTGCCATTAAATCTGGGAGCAAAGATAGCAAAGCTAAAGATTTCAGTTCCTTTAACAGAACTAATCAAGAATGAAACTTATAAATCACAGATAAAACAAACCTTAAACATTGCTGAAAATGAGGATTCAGTCAGCCTGTTTGATGACCAAGCAGAACTCATATTTGGTCCAGATGTTAATGGCAAACCATTAGAAGGAGGAGTTCCACCTTTTTACATCAACCTTAATATCCATGACCAAATTCTTCACAATGCAATGTTGGATTCTGGGGCCTCTCACAACTTAATTCCCAAATTAGTGATGGAGAAATTAAACCTAGACATTACAAGGCCTTACAAAAACTTATTTTTGTTTGACTCCAGTCAGGTACAGTGTCTAGGATTGATCAAAGACCTGTGTGTCACTTTAGTCCAATATCCTGCCAAAAACATCCTCATGGATATTGTGGTTGTTGACATCCAACCAAGGCATGGCATGCTGTTATCTAGATCATGTGGAGCCAAACTTCAGGGATCCTTACAACTAGATATGTCATATGCAACAATCTCTGTTTTTGGACAACCTAAGAAACTATATTGAGAAACCTTAATGAAATATATGGTGAGTAGCCAAGATCGGCCTCAAAACCTTCCCATCTACTCCATACACTCAAATATCGATTCTTTTATCCTGTATAATGTTGATCAAACACAAAAAAATGTTGGCATTATGATACATGTGATACAAGTGTTGTCCTCGATGGAAACTCACTTAGATGACAGATCATAGTGCAGCAGGTCAATAGCAAAGATTTAATGATCAGAGAGAGGTATACGCAGGTTCACATTGACAAAGGTGCGTATACACACAAGTTAACAGACCAAAAGGTGCATATAACATACACACGTAGTTTCGCAGAAGGAAAGGTGCGTACATGTTGGAAAACTAAGTTTTGGTCCATGGTATTTGGCCCATGGTATTTTGATCCATGGTATTGGTCCAAGGTATCTGGTCTGAAGTATTGACCCTGGGTGTTGGGTCCAAGGTATTGGTCCTAAGTGGTTTTGGTCCATGGTATTGAGAGAGGCCTAAGACTATAAAAGGAGGAGAAGATCATTAGGCCAAGTGTGCAAGTGGAGCAAGTATTGAATATATGATGAAGTGTGAGATCCACTCTACAAGTTATGGGTTTGTGACGCTTTGCTTGATATGAACCAAGGATGCACCTATGTAGATGATGATGGAGGATGGATCGGGATCTTAGGCTTGGAATGTATTATCCTTATGTAGTTTGATCATGGATAGACTAGATCTAAATTACTGATGCATATTGTATTTTATAAATGTTATGATCTGGGTATGACGGATGTCTGGAATAGTTGCAAAGTTATGAGTCAATATTTGCAGATCTATACGAGGGTTCACCTTGGTAAAAGCATGGATACACACTGGTTTGGCTCATCAAAGTCGTGTATATAGTATGAAGTATGATATTTGAAGTTGCAATTGGATCTAGTTGTTGCTGCAAAGTTTTGGGTTCTGCTTTGTGTTCTGGCGACTGTGTTTTGATGACATTATTTTGAACGTTCAGTGGTGATTGATTTTGAGCTTCAATTTTGTTGATGGGTCCAGTATGAAAATTGGATGAAACGTGGCCTTCAAATTATGGTGTTGTGTTCTATGAGTTCCAGTCTGAAAATTTATGAAATGTGGTCTCTGGAAAAAAAGAGAAGGTCGTACCCTTTTGTAGGTCGGCACCTACGTACTGGTAAACATATCGGCCAGTACAAGAGCTAGTGGGTTGGAGCTCCCTTCCAGTAACAGCTGGAAAATGAGTGAAGGTTGGAGCCTTCAGTAAGCCAGTGCCTACGTACTAGTAAACGGTTCGGCTAGTACAAGAGTTAGGGGGTTATAGCTCCCTTCCAGTAGAAGCTGGAGAATGAGAGAAGGTTGTAGCCTTCTACAGGTGGGTGCCTACATACTGGTATGAGCCGACGCCATTACAAGATTGTAAATAGGTTTTTCTTATGTTAAAGGAAGATGACAGCAGGTGGTTTTTGTCCCGCATTGGGTTTCCACCTTATATCATGGTGTTCATGTGTGTGTCTTATGTGTGATGATCTGTTCTATTTTTACTACACCTGGTTACTGTTTATATGGTTAATGAAGTTCTGATGCACTGATTAAAGATCAACATATGACGAATTAACTAAATCATAAGTTTGCTAGATATACGCTAGTTGCATTAAACACAGTTGCTTATACACGTGGGTTCCCTTAGCTGAAGTGGCATATATGAATCTAATTATGTAAGTGAAAAATTATTGATTTGCTAATATTGATTCACCCCCCCAAGTATTATTTCCAACAATTGGTATCAGAGCAGGTCCTTTGGTAGAAGCTTGATCGCTTGAAGGAGATCCGTAGAACAATGGGAAAGAAAGCGCGTCAGAAGAAGAAGACAACTCAAAGGAAAAACAACAACTTGCCATTAGGTGGAAGCAAGTTTTCAAATTCTGAATCACCTTAGATTGAAGATGAACAAGAAAATGAAGCATCAGATAAAATCATAGATCAACAAGATCTATTTAACAAAAGGGAGTGTGCCCTCAAAGAAGAAGTTACCAGATTAAAAGCTCAGCTGGAGTGTGCCTTCAAAGTACATCAAATGTTGTAGGATGAAGTGATATCATTAAAAAATAAGAAGAATGAAGCAAATAAAGAAAAATAAAATGAGATTCTCAAATTAAGGCAATAACTGGAAGAAGGAAGAAAGGCTACAGAAATCTTGAAGAAGCAACATCTGGAAAAGGAAGAGAAATATCAAGTTGAGGTAAATATCTTAAAAGGTAAATTAGAAGAAAAGGATAAACTGTTATGATTTCAAGATAGTACTAATATTTTCGATGATATTCTTAGTATTCAAAGATCTACTGCCATCAAAACTGGTCTTGGTTCTTATGAATCTATTGAAGGTGAATCTAGCTCACAGGGTGAGGCAAGGAACTCTAATGCAAAACCTAAAATGCTCAACAAGGAGATAAGAGGTCAACCCCATCATCAACCAATGAAAGAAATTCTTTAAAGAAAATCTTTTACTCCTAACTACGGAAGTGATAGACGGTTATTTCTTCCGATGAATAATGTTGAATGTTTCATATGTCATAATTTTGGACATGTTGCAGCCAGATGAAGAAGTAGAATGATGCAAGACTGTCACACAGAAAGATCATCACATTCCAGGTACTTTAAGGAATATTGTTTTTCTTGCATTATGTTTGGTCACAAAGCCATTGATTACTACAGAAGGAATATGAAACATGTAAGATATTATGCATGTAACAAGTTTGGACATATAGCAAAGGAATGCAGGAACAAAGTACGAGCACCATACCAAAAGGAAAACATCATCATAGTCAAAAATATGGAAGAAGAAGGAAGTACAGTCAGAAAGATGTGGCATAGTAGAGTATATGGACATGACAGACTCAAAGGGAGCTAAATGTGTGAAAATTCAGTGTTCTAAATCTCATACACAGGTTTCATGAAGACAAGTCGTGTATATACGCGAGTTCAAAGCTACACAGTCGCATATATGATGGGTTGAGGAAAAGTAGTGGAATAGACTCAAGAAAAAGGGGCTAATATGGTTCAGTCAATTATTTGCTTCGTTTGATGATGGTTACAATCTGCTGATGATGTGTGGAAATGGCTTGGTATTCATAAGATGTTGTTTAGAAGTGTTTTTATCCTAACTTGATGTATATTTGATTGATGATGATGCCTTGATACATCTTGCTGATATATGCATGATCTGATCTAACAGTGAACAGATGGAACAGGTTCACGGGGAGCACATGCTTTTAATAATGCATTGTTGGCATTATGGTTAGAAGTCTTTGGTGATGATGCTTATGTGGCTAAATGATACATCTTGCTACTTATTGTTGGATGGTCAAGAGAATGGTATTGCAGGTTACAGGTTGTTGATGTTGCTGACAGATGCTTATGGTGCAGATCATATATGGTGTATGATAGTTGTTGATGACTATCATGGTCTTGTTTAGATTGCTGGTTTTTGTTATAAAAGTCATGTATATCATTTGATGAAAAGGTCATGAAAAGACCTAATTTTTACCCCCACTATGCATGGGAAGGATGATGTAATAATATCTATTTTAGTCATGTATAAATAGTTGGTGTATCCCCACTTGGTTGGGTGGATGAGTCAAAATGGTGTATCCCCACTTGGTTGGGAGATTGATGTATGTATGAGTCATTACTAATAGGAAGGTCATACTCTCTTAGTTGAGTTGTAGAGTCATGTTATTCTTTTAAAAAAATATTTTTGCAGACTCTGCATGTGTTCAGGGGGAGCAAGGATGGTTTATACATCTTAGCATGTACAAAGGGGGAGTTCAATCAGAGAATTCAACATTTGCTCAGGGGGAGCATGGATGGATTGGTACATCTTAGCATGTACAAAGGGGGAGCTCAATCAAAGACTTCAGCATGTACTCAGGGAGAGTATAAACAGCATAATGTATATCAAGGGAGACAATATTTTGGTCCGCCCTATGCCCTTGATGTCAAAGGGGGAGAGTGACTTGGTGTTGTTGTTGCCATCAAGTCCAAAGGGGGAGATTGTTGGCATTATGATATAGGTGATACAAGTTTTGTCCTTGATGGAAACTCACTCAGATGACAGATCATAGTGCAGCAGGTCAATAGCAAAGATTTAATGATCAGAGAGAGGTATATGCATGTTCACGTTGACAAAGGTGCGTATACACATGAGTTAATAGACCAAAAGGTGCGTATAACGTACACACATAGTTTCACAGAAGGAAAGGTGCATACATGTTGGAAAACTAAGTTTTGGTCCGTGGTATTTGGTCCATGGTATTTTGATCCATGGTATTGGTCCAAGGTATCTGGTCCGAAGTATCGACCCCAAGTATTGGTCCTAAGTGGTTTTGGTCCATGGCATTGAGAGAGGCCTAAAAATATAAAAGGAGGAGAAGATCATTAGGCCAAGTGTGCAAGTGGAGCAAGTATTGAATATCTGATGAAGTGTGAGATCTAGTCTACAGGTTATGGGTTTGTGATGCTTTGCTTGATCTGAACCAAGGATGCACCTATGCAGATGATCATGGAGGATAGATCAAGATCTTAAGGCTTGGAATGTGTTATCACTCATGTTTTCCCTAGGATCCTATTAGGGATACGGCCGAGGTAACCACAAACCAATCTTCTGATTGCAGGTTCTAGCCCACCTGCAATCGGAGAGGGCTCTCTCCTTTAGATTCAACCTCAGTTGATCTAGATTCAACCTTAGTTGATGATTTTAGGCTAGCTTTCTGACTTCAAGGGAATGTTGAATGTGATTGGGAGGAAGGTAGGATTCTCGAGTAAAGAGGCACAGTAAAGTGTCATAAGTTTTGAACCATTGGGCATGGAGTCACAGATTGAGGCATGCGAGTGTTTTCTTGGTCACAAGGGGATACGGAGCGGGATAGCCACGCAGGATACAACATTCGAGCTACTGAAAGTACGGAATGGGCATCAGAGATGAAAGGCAAAAGAGAATCATTTCATCATGCTGACAGAGGGGAGAAATGGATGAGTGGGATCCCGGAGCAGTTAATAATTCCAAAGATATGCACCCATATACGAACGAAACAGGGTAAACTAGAGCAGTTAAGAATTCTAGCTCATGATCGTTTCAGAAGAAAACATCGAAAAGTGCAGAAATTGAACTTAAGGTGTACTTAAACAAATCTTAAGCTATTCTTTTTTCCTGCAACTTAGAATGGTGGAAAGATGATAGAAACATAAAATAAACAGGGAGGAAAAACACTTATTGGATCATGCAGAGACACAGGAATTCTGTGATCATTCCTTGGCCCAGAGAAAACAACAAGTTGTTTCGCAATCCATGCTTTCAACAATCTTTGATTATGAAAAATATGACAGTTACAGTGCGAGTCTTTACTCAGAGAAATTGCTGGAAAGGAAACTGACCAACAACTACTACTACCAACCAACCAACCCTTCACAATATCGCTTCGGGTGGTATTTATAAACAAAATATCATAAAGACATCATTACAAGTGACCTTGACAGGTCTGCTTAGAACTCTTCAAAAATCTAAATGCTGCTGGAAATAAATGCAAGTAAATCTTTTTGGCTGCGCTGGGGGCAGCTGAATCGGAACAGGTGACGAAGTGGCCCTTGGGGACCAGATGCAGTGCTGCTGAAGTGAATGTGCTTTGGGGCTGCAGCTCGGCTTTGGTGTGAATTGAATGTGCAATTATTATGATTTGAGAGCTTCAAGTGGTTTCGCTCTCCTTCTATGAATCTGCTGGAAGATATTCAATTCTCTTGCTTTGGGCCGCTGCTCAAGATATTCTCTGATACACTTTGCCGCTACATTGATGGTTTCCGCCGTCGACTGATACTCTTTGACACGCTTGAAGCCTGCTGATTTGATCTGATACACTTTGAACTCTGTGAATGATCTGCTGTTGTCTTTAAACTGGATCCTTTGGCATGATTGGGCGATTTCGGGCTTTTTCGGCGCGCAGTGTGCTCGGCAATCAGAAGATTCCTCGAAATGGCCTATTTCCCGTAGTGATGCGCGAATAGCGCTTCAAAAACTGCCTCTGTTTCTTGATCTAGAGCTCCGAAGTGCGACTTTTCTCCTTGTGCGAAGCTTTTTCGGCTTTTCTGGCTGCTGACGTAAGCACTGCATCGGCTATATGGCAGATGACATCATCAATGGGTCCCTGGTACAGCGCGACGTGGTGGGGTACTGGTGGATTGTGGTGAAGAGACTCCAATGCGATACAGCGATATCGCGTCGGCGGGAAAGAGGGGGATCATTGGGTTGGGCGTGTGGTGCTTGCGATTGCCGATATGCGATATCGCGCTATCGCATCGGGGGAGACGGAGGGGTGAACAGATTGGACACTCGGCGCTTGCGATCGCCGAACGCCGATTTCACGATATCGCATCGGCGGGGAACGGATGGGCAATGTTTTGCATGAAAGTGAGATGGCGAGGCTGCGATGCGAAAACGGCTTTGAAGGGGGAAAAAGGTAAGTAAGTGGGTGTGAAGGGCCTTTGAAGTTTCGGAAGGGGTCCGACTACTTCGGGGAAGTCTTATACTTAGGAAGAAGTCCAAAGTATGCGATAAGTGGTTTCGGAGGTTGGGTTCTTGTTTAGTTTCTGATAAACTAAGCAATTCCCGAGGCTTGCTATGGTTATTTTTCAACCAGGGGGAGGGAATATTACATAGGGGAATTTAATTAATATTAATACGGGGACGAGGAACATAGGGAGCTACATAATAATGTTAGTGGTTAACATGGAGATGATAAGAAAGCACTAAGTTCGGGGGGAACTTAGGCTATTGTGGGGGGGTAGGACCATATTTCGGGAGAAGATATGGAACAACTTTGAGAAAAGCAGATCTTTACTCAACCAGAGTGATGAAGATGATGAACTAAAGAGGTGTCAAGCGGATCTTGACCTCTTTTTGGGGATGTTAGTTAATGATTGGGGGGAAAGTAGAGAAGGGGAGTTAGTTATACCTCATTTGAGCCTTTTGCTTACAAATCTTTGTTGATTATGTTCTGCATGATATGATACCTGCAAACTTGGAACTTGTCAGCAATTCAACAGCTTCAGAACTACCTACCCAGCCTACTTCCTAGCATTTTTTCTTCTTTTGCTTGGGGGTGCACTTAGACTTGCAAACCCATCATACATTTTTCTTTTGATATTTCCTATCTACATACTACCCTTATTTCTTCCAGAGCTCAAATTAAACTGTTGGACTCTTCTGCTTCTCTACCTATCTAAGAGTCTGCCAAGATTAAACTGTTTGGACAGACTTACAATCTCTATATTCTAAAACATGAAATTTTAACCTAGGGAGACCAAGATTAAACTGTTTGGACCTCCCTTTAACTAAAATAGCGATACCAGGAAAATTTTACAAAATTTGAAGGCAATTAAATGAATCTTGAAGTAACCCTCTTCATTTGGAGACTGTTTGAGCAAATATGGAGCATTGCAGCGAGCAAAGTACAACATATTTGGCCTGTGAAATGCCAATCATGAAAAATGAATACCTGCTGCAGCAAGAGCTAACACGCCTTATCGCTATTTTTATTGGTATTCATATATATTGGTTGTTTACGCTATTTTACATGAATTTATATTATAAGGCATTATAATAGAAAGGTCAGACTTTAAGCATATATATATATATATATATATATATTATATATATATATAATATATATATATATATATATATATATATATATTATAATTAAAAGCCCTGGCAGGTCCGCGAGGCATATTAAAAGGCAGGATTTCGAGTGGAATGAAGATGCTAAGTGGTTTTTAGTGGAGATCACCTGATCCCACTTATCATTCAACATGTAGTAGCTGGGTGGAGAGAGGAAAATGCCCATTTCGGGAAAGTATTCTTCGGGCTTATGTATCGCCTGAAAACTTTACAGACCGTCCGATCTGAAAAGCGTAGATCAACGGTAGAGATGAATTGGCGGGAAGTATGCCTTGGGAATTGTGTTGAGTGCATATTGGAAGCAGAAAAGCATGTTTTATCATATAATTTCATTATAAATATTTTACGCATAATTCCAATATTTTCATAGTTATTGCGGCCAGGTGCATAAGTTAAGTTTTACAGGGATTTTTGGGCCGATTGCGATTTGTGATGGAAGTAAACGGGCATTGAATGGGTGGACTTGATAGGTTTGTGAAGCAGGATTAACTCTTTTGAGTTCTGTATTAATCAAAGGTTGTGTTAATTTCTTTATGTAAATTGGAAAAATGGGGTTAGAGCCGAAGCTGAAGAGGAACACAGTCTGATATGTTTCTTGGCATTTTTGCCAATTAGAATGCCCATGTAAGCCAGAATTACACAAAATAAATGTATTTTATTATAGCTAAAATCAATTAAGCATCATTAGGGCATATACAGAGGAATTTGGCAACAGATCAACAAAGCAAGCCGGCAGTTATCTTTCCCTTCTAAATCCACTTATGTTTTGTTATTTCGTGTTCTTTGAGGTGTCTTTTACCCTATGTAAATTATGTAATAGTTTTTACTTCATATAGTTAGGAAACCAGTTAGATAATTTGGGTAGTTTCAGAAACTGTTCCACAATGTATAAAAAGAGGAAATTTTACTAAGAAAGGGTTGGAATTTTGGAGAACCCAGAGACTAGGCCACTGTATTCCTAATATCATCATTAATTAATGAAAGAATCATAAGTTTCCATGAGTTGTTGCATATAATTTTGTAAGCTTCTTTGTCATGTGTCATGCTATGTTTTCTTCTTTTCAAGTATAGTAATGAAGCAGCAGGCTATTTGCTTAGGTAGATAAGGTTAAAATTCCTTAAAAGAGCGCTCCTACACTTGAAGTCCTCACTTCCTTTCTAAATTATAGATTATAGTTTCTGAGAAAGATCAGCATATTGTCTATGATTTAGTTATCGTTATCATAAATCCTCTAAGTTATAGATAGAATTTTCTATGAAACATCAGCATATTATCTTTAAATTCCCCTTCAAACTTTCTTCGTTCATCATTTATATCTAGCAACAAATGGCATTTTGAGATGTTCTGGTCATACATGTATTAAGAGTTAAAGACCAAGTTTTCCAGGTCCTTCATTTGAGAACACAATAAACAATAAGTGACAGTAAGTAATATTTATTAATGTCTTAAGAACATATTCTCCACAGCCATGAAATTGGTTTCTTAAGGAACAATAGTACCAAAGCTAGGTAAATCATGCAGAATCAATAGAGAGGATTGTTTGATTGGGCAAAAGTCAACTTTGATCTTGAGATTAGATCGGGCTCCACGTCTGGCATTCGTCTCCATGAAAACTTCAGTGCATAGGGAAGGGAAAACTTGAAGGTATGAAAGGTCATTATCAACTAGAGTGGGTTTATCATATTTTCCAATGAGGTCATCATAGGAATGAATATGGGAGTCAATGGGGAAAAGAGACATGATGGTTTTAATGGTTCAACCAATGGTATCAGAGCGGTAACTATAAAAAAAATGAATAGGGGGTGACAACAAATTGTAGACTCAGTGGAACATGACACAAAAGCCTAGATGAAAAACTAGAGGAATGCTAAGTGGAATGACATGTGAAAGACAAATCGAGATCAATATAGAGAGATGTACCATAGAAGGCTGAAATGGCTTGATCGTTACACTACGGATATGCACTGGACCATATAATCTCTCATGATTATGACACACCACTCCATTTTCTTTGACAACTTAAATCACTGACACCCGGGATCGATGAGCAATGGGAAATCTTATCGATATGCGAGAAAATCATATTTCGAACTAAATAAAACAATATTGGACTTAATGATTAATGAGATAGGCATTAAAAGAAAATTACAAGATGAGATCTGCTAAAACCCTCCCCAACCATAATCACTTGTAGTGGGTTCTGTTATTACTCAGAAGTATTCCCTAGAAGTTATAAAAAGAAGGAATAATCCAAGGTAACCACAAACCTAATCTTTTAAACTCGGGTTCTAGCCAACCTAAGTCCAGATAGGGCTAACCCCAAGGGATAGCTCAAATGGTCGAGTTCCCGTTGCTAAGTACCTCGCTAATGGGAGGTCACGGGGTCAAATCTCCTCGACGCCCTTGGGGCCAGGCTTAGCATAGAAAAAGCCGACGAGCAGTTCCCTTCGGGGAATTGCCGTGATCCGTTCCTGTGGATGTAGCAGCCAGTTGTAGGCCGTGAACCACAACAGAAAAAAAAAAAAAAAGTCCAGATAGGGCTCTCTCTTTATAATTTAACTTAATTTTGGTGGGATTTTAGGCTAGTTCTTAGTGCTCATAAGGTTTTGAATTTGTTGGGTGGTGGAATTCTGGGAACAGATTGATAGAGCAAGGCCTTCAAGCCACTGGGCTATGGAGTCAATCAAAGGATGGATTAACTAGATCAGATCAATTACTAAAGGAAGAGTTCATAGGGCAAACTAGCAAGGCAAAAGGAAAATCTTAAGATTCCAATGGATGAGGTAATCCTAACCAGGGTGAAAGGGCAATGAAGAATCCTTAGACCAAGATCAAGATGAAGAGAAGAGAGTGATCATGAGCAAAGGGAAACTAAGAATCCTTTACTATAGACCTAGGGGGGGATTATGGAAGTAAGGGATCAATTAGGAATTCCTAGACTAAGATAGTTTAGCAGAAAACATTAAGAATGTAAATAGTCAAGACAGAGAACATTCAAGCGAGTTCTGAATTATCATTCCTAGTTTAACATTGATATTTCATAGAGACACATATGATTATTTATAAACATGAAGAGAAACAGTAATAAACTTGAGATAGAGAATACTTATTTGATTTCCACTTTACACAATAATCCTGTGAAATGTCTTTACTTTATTCCTTGATCCAGTAAGCCAATCCAGTCTTGATTATAATAGCTCCTTAACTTGAGAAGAAAATGTTTATAGAAATGTCCTTGAATCCACCCCAAATACTTCAAAAGGTGAAGTATTTATACAAAAATTATTTACAAAATATCTTAAAACAATATGTGAATTAATCTAGGAAATCAAAATATCTTCAAGCATGAAGATAGAGATAGATGGAAAACTGCATCATATTGTCCCTTTTATTGTGGTTGTGCTAGCTATTTTCAATTCGAATTTTGAGCTCTTTAAGCTGGTTGATATTTGTATGTTGGAATCACCTTTGTCATTAATCTTTTACTGATACTCTTTTACCTGTTACTCTTTGACCCTATTTATCTGTCCTTTCACCTGCCTTCAGATTTTACTGTGGTAACTTATAGTAAATCTGTCATTGTTACCCACCATTCATTTTCAGGCAATTTTACCTTGAGAATCCTTCTATATATCTCGTCTGCCTCAGTGTATTTGGAAAAATTTGGCTTGGTGACAAAGAGATGCTTCACCTCATGCTCTAGGAAGAATAGATTTTCTAAAGTATCATATAATACTTTCCCTATTGGCAATGCTTTGACTCCTGAAGTGCTTGCCTATTCCTTGGACAATTTCTCTAATCTATCAACATAGTCTGACTGGGTCATAAGTTTTTCATTGATTACCATGGGATTAGGAAGGCCTTTGCTCATCAAAATTTGAATTTTTGCCATGAATCTGTCAATACCAACCTACAAGTCATGGCATTTTTTTCTCTAAGTTAAGCATAAGGTTTCTTTTAGAGAGAACCTTTTTTATTTTAATGATGGTTTTTGTTTTTTCCTCCACACCAAGCTCATCTAGTTCATGCCTGTTCTTGCTATTCAAGAAATGGAGGAGTCTATTAATTTCCTTAGGCTTGTCTCCTAGGTCTTCCTTTACCTTTTGTATTGCTTCAGTGACCACTTTCACCAGTTCTGCTTGCTCGAATATTACTTGAACTAATGGCCAAACATCATTAATAGAGTCAATAATATTGGCCCAGAGCATCTCCTTAGTTTGTCCTAGTGGCTTTTACAATGTTAAATATTTTTCAAGGAACTTTATCCTCTCACCCATCCTTAAGGTTTTCTGTGTTTCTTCTTTTTGTTGTATTTGGGCAAGCTGACAGTCAGTTTCTAAGCTTGCTACTTTCTCCTTAAGCTTTTTTAGTTGTATAGCCTGGATGGACATTTCCTCCATGGCTTTTAATAACTCTATTGTTTTCTATGTTGAAGTACCTGTAGTTGTAAACTCTATTGTGACTTTAAGTGTTGTGGCAGGTGGAGTTGTTGGTGCTAAAGAGGCTACTAATGTTGAGGGAATTGCAGTAGAGACTGTTGGAATAACAGTCTGTGGAGTGGTGGCCAACTCACTCTGTTTATACTGAATCAATGTGTCCAACTCTTTCTCAGTTTCTTTCAGCTAATCATTTAGCTTAAGGACCAAGTCCATAAGCTCTTCTTGTTCCTTCTGAGTTTCTAAGACTTTTGTTGTTTGTGGATGATGAAGATGTGGAATTTGTATTTGTTTCTTCAAAGCATCTATGTCATCATTCTTCTTTTTAATTAACTTTTCTGCAACTTTTACATCTTTGGGATCATGTCCCAACTCTATGATTAAGTCCTTCAAGGACTTGATTCTTGTATGCTTGGCTTGTGATGAAGCCTTCTTCAATTGTAACTGTGCTGATATATTATTTAGCAAATTTTGTAACTGATGGGCTGCAATGGCTTTGCTTGTCAAAGTGGAATATACCATTTCTCTTGTTTGTTTATGCAATTCAATCTAGTCAATAGGATATATGTCCTTTTCCAGCACTTCAAAATCTGTCTTCTAGTAGTTAGTCGCTGATCTGGGCTGCTAAGTGGTGGGCTTCAAGAAATTCATCTGCATTTTTCCTTCTTTCACATCAAAGGCTGACATAAGCCTTGTTTGGTTGGTGGGATCCTTTTTGAGGTACTTTGCAACTTTGGGATTTTAGCCTTTCATTCCTAGCCTTTATTTCCTTGTACTTTTCTCTAATATCTTGGTCTTAGCCAGCTGGAATCCTTAATGAGGACACTTACACACTTGGTTGTTTTTCCAACATCTGAGCATGTGATGTGGAAGGTTCTTGTGTTCCTCTAGAGGAAGTAGCATGCCTACTCCCTTCTCTTTTTGTGCTTATGGATCCAACTATTTCTTCTGTGAATTCTTGCTCGAAGAAAGGATTTAACCTTTTCCTTTTGACATATGTTTGTGAAATGGCTCTACCTGAAGGAGTGGCCTCCTCCCTGTTTCTTTTGGGGTTCTTCTCCTCATTTAGAGGAGTCTGCACGATAGGGGGAGTACTCATGATGGGCTCTGGCAGTCTTGTTTGAGTCAATTCTTCTGATAAGTCTGGTTGTTCTGACTCTTCTTGCACCTTGGGCCTTTCTTCTGCTTGTTGTTCACTATGTTCCTGTGATTCCTTTTGTGCTTGGGGTTCTCCTGGCACCTGTATGAAATAACCTTCATCAAGTCTCCTATCCAGATCAATTAATGCATTTTCAACAGAAACTTCAGTGTTATCTCTTTCTACTAGAGTATTCTCCACCCATTCCAACTTATTTTCATATTTTTCTATCTCAAGGATTCTGTGGTGGATATTGTTTTTCTATCTTCTATTGCAGATGAAATAAAAGGGGTCATATCTCCATATGAATCTTTGTTTCAGTTTAAGCCTTTGAAGGATTTCTTCTTCTTCTCTTCCAGCTCCTCGACTATTGCACACAAAGGGGTCTAGTTGATGTTTGATTCTGAGTTGAGCCTTCTTTTTGGCTTTCACAAAATGTACCTTATCTGAGTTGATTATCTTCTTATAGTACTCCAGAGCAAATAACCTCATTGGGAGGTATCTCGGTAACTTGTATGGTGCTAACTCACAACCATAGATCCTAATTTTAGTGTAATTTTAGTACAAGTAGCAATCTCCTAATTTTCTTTGTTTTGAAAGCTATAGGATCCTACTGATATCTAAACTGATCCTTGGAGGAGAGCTTCCTAGCAGCATGGTCGCTATAGGATGAACAAAAAGGTCTATGAAGTCTATGTATGAATATGGTGATTCATATTTGTGAATCAAAGGAGTCCAGAAGACTATTGACCTAGGGTTACCTCTGGTATCAAGTTTTTTAAGAGTAAGTGGGAATTTATCAACTTGATGATATAAGAAGAGGTGGTACAAAACTAAAGAATAATTAAAACTCTTTCATTATCCATTCTCAAAAATTGTTCATGCATCCTATCAAATATTTACTTGGCATAATCATACATGACAGCAGGGGGTTATCCTAGAGTGAAGATGGACATGAAGGCTAGAATAATTTCATCAATATAGTCACTAGTAGTATGGCCTAAGATAGTAGATATCATTGACACAATGTCCTGGCCAAGTTTAGAAAATATGGTCCACATGTATGGGGGAGGATCCTTTGGAATATGTTTCTCTTCCACAATAAAGGTTTGGAATATTTTAGCAAGTCTGGTAGTGATAAGCTTGGGAAATTGGTCTAGCAGGTCTCCAATGGAAATAGGGATCAAATTTTGTCCTAGTTGTAATTGAAGCATTTCATTGGTGGATTCAGCAGTGATGGTAAAGAGTACATCCTAGTTTGGAGACATCATTTCTCTTTAACTGGGGCTGTAATTGGTATGGCAATAATGAACAATTTCAGGGAAGATATGCACCTTTGGGAATTGGTAATTGGGAAAATTGGATTCCCAAAGCCCAATTTGGTCAGATTGGTTTAGGTATTGGTCCCTGTATCGGTAGTATAGTTTAATAGGGGATTCATGGATAGCAGTGTCCTTAATTTGGAAATCTTTGTCCGCCAAAGGGAGATGGTCTAAATCCAAATGGGGAGTGGTAATTGGTCGAATATCCATGGCAATAGGGGCAGAAATTCTTAGTTCTTGTGGATTTAAGAATGGGGAAAGGGTTTTCAATCCAATTGGGGAAATTTAGTTCAATTACAGAGTAGTTTGGGGTTGCTAGGTAATTACTTTACTAAATTACTTAATAATTTCAAGAAATCGAATAACAAGTTTAGGAATGAGACAGGGTTTCTCAGCGTATTTGGATAGATATCTGGAATTTTTGGCTCTAACGGGTCGACGGGCGACTATGCACAGTTGCAGGTGGTTTGTTTGAACTGGAGGGTCCACTGGAGTTCACTGGCTTCTACAGGTTGGCAGTTAGACATGGGTTGGAAGTTGCATGTAATTTGTTGCTTGCATGGAGGTCTGGGCATCTTTTTCATGATAAAACCAAAAAATAATGAGATTTTTTGTTTTATTTGCAAAGTCAACTGTTGGTGGGCACATGGGGAAAAGGTATGTTTGGATTTTAGCGGGAGATGTGACTTTTTGTCGTCTAGCAGGAGGTCGTAAGTGGGTTTAATCGCACCACTTTTGGGGCTAGAGTGGTTTCGGAGGGAGGTCGCCCAATGCCATTCATCAGGTGCCACGTAGCATCAGGGCCCAAAAATAAACTTCCCATATCGGGCGGGTAAAGGTCGGGCTTCGGAGGCCGCCCAATATGATTGTCCACCATTGGATTAACGAGGGGCCAATCATAAGGTGATTGGGGTGGGATTATGGCATGAATTTAATGGAGGGGCCCGATAAAGGTTTAAGAGCGGCAGTTTAGATTAAACGATGGATTATTGTGGGTTAAGGGCGTCGGAGTTAATTTCATTAGTGGAGGTCAACTATTAATTAACCACAAATCAGTTAATTAATTCGTTTATTGGGTTAGGGTCTATTATAAAGTTTATATTTCAAACTTCTTTGGGGCAGGGTATTAATATAAGAGTTTTTCTTTATAACTATACTGGGAAGGGTTATTTCTTTAGGGAATTAATATATATAAAGTTAAAAGTTAATATGAAAATGAAAAAGCAATAAAGTGTAATGTATTCATTCATTTGTTGTTTGTCATAAACACATTATACTTAGGCTTGAAGTATTTTTGGGTTTTTTTAGAAAAGGGGTATTTTCATGGGGGCGATCAAGTTTCCTAGGATAACAAAGTTTTATCCTTAGAAAAAGGGGTTTATTAGGGGAAAATGATTTTTCCTTAGGAAAATGATGCTTTTTCTTAAGAAAAGGGATTTGTTTGGGAATATGAGTGAAGTGAAGGAGGTGAATTTTATGAGGGGTTTTTTAGTACTTAAGACCTAGAAGTCATTGAGCCGAGGGTTTGGTCCCTCCAGAAGTCAGAGAAATTCTCTATTTCCCTTTGACTTAAGATTTTGGGTACTTAAGACTTTTTGTTGGAAATTAGTTAAGTGAAAGGTGTAATAAGGGAAGTTAATCAATTTGACTTTATGGAATTGATGCATGTCCAATTTCCATCCATACTTAGAAATTTCATGATGAAGGTGATCAATACGTTTTTATCTAACAATCATCACAATTATGCAACATTTCTTCTACTTACCCACCTACTCATCCTACCATTTTTACTTCTCTTTATTAGGGTGCACTTAAGCTGGAAAACCCATTAAAACATTTTCTTTTCTTTTACAATAGTAATCTAACTGAGTCTAACCTTATTACATCCAAGGGCTCAAATTAAATAGTTGAGCTCCTTTTATTGTGGCAAAGGTAACAAGCTGCACACAATCATTTATTCTATATCAAAAGTAACTAGGAGTGGCATTTTGACTTGCTCACTTTCATGGTCTTTTCTTTTCTTGGGGTTCATATTTTTTATCTTTTTTGACCTTTTTATTCTTTTTGTCCTTTGATTTTTCTTTTAGGACATACCCTCTTTACATTTTTTTAATTTTTTGAATATGGAAAACATTTTCAGAAAGCAAAGGTATGTACATATTACAGGTTTAATCTTAGCCATTCAAAAATTATGAATCCTACTGGTATAGGAACCTAATAGGTTGCAACCTGAAAAGCCTTATTTATGCAACAACAACAAAATATTCACTCTAACTAAGACCTACAAAGCTAAAAAGAAAAAGGTACAAAATCTAACTAGAAATAAGACAACTACCTAAGAACCTAACTAATACTCCATTTCTATAGAGCACATCAATCACAATTTGATGAACCAAAATAGGGCTTCAAGTGAGTGCCATTCACCCAACCAGGAAAAAGGATGCCATCTAACTGAGAAAGCTAGACAGGTTCAGAACTCTGAATTTCCATAACATAAAATGAGCCAAGCCAGTGCATTTGGAGCTTACTAGAATGCTTCAGGTACTTATTGTCATAAAGCAACACATGATCCCCCACATAAAACAATTTCTTCTTGATATGTCAATCATATCAATCCTTTTGTCTTTCCTTCTCCACTACCTAGTGAAAGTCTACAAGGAAGCATTTCTCATCCAATTTTCATAATTTATGTAACCTTTCTTAGATGGATTCATCCTTTGAAATCTTCATATCATGAGTAATAAAAATATTAGGAATGATAAACTCTATTGGAACAACTGATTCCCTGCCATAGACCAAATGAAAAGGTGTATATTTATAAAAAATCTTGATTGTAGTGTGGTAATCCTACATTGTCATAGGAACCCATTCATCTCAATAATCCTTATTTGCAGATAAAATTTTAGTAATACCTTTCTCCAAAATTTTATTAAAATCTTCAATTGTACCATTTTCTTGTGGATGATAAGGTCTAATCTTGTGGTGTTGTATCATAAATTTTTGAAGCAACATCAAAACTATCTCATTAATGAAGTGAGAAACTTGATCACTAGTAAGACTACGGAGACATCCAAATCTGGTAATTATGTTTTCAAAAATAAATTGCATTGTTGTATCAGCGATGCAGTCCTTAATAGGGACTACTTCTACTAAACGTGTCAAATAATTTGTTGCAGTGATGATATATCTAGAATGAGATTATCGATTAGGCCAGTTGATTGGTCCAATGAAATCAATAGCCCATTTCTCAAATGCTTCTAATGCCTGGACAAGATGTAGGGGCATCTCATCTTGTCGTGATGGTCTACCAACCCATTGGAAAATATCACACCCTTTTACATATTCCTTGGAATCTTTGAACAAATTTTGCCACCATAAACCATCTTGTAACACTTTATGAGCAATAGCCTTTCCTCCAACATGATCTCTAACAACACATGCATGAAATTCCCATAAAATATTCTCCTTCTCATGAGTCAATACACAAAGCCTGAGAATATTATAAAGTCCCTTATTATACAACTAACCAGCAGTGAATTGATAATCAGAAGCACAAACAACCATATGTCATTTCTGCGTGGACCTATATTCCTTTGAGCATTCACCTCTTATGAGAAACAATGTAATATCTTCTAGATAATCTAGAACTGCTTCAATGCAAAATAAGTGATCATTTGGCAACTGGTCATCAATGGATCCTCTTGATTCCCATAACTTACAATGATATAAATGATCAGGACCTACATTTCATCTTCCTGACTTAACATTAACTTCAAAGGTGAACTCCTGGAACAACAACAACGGACGATAGATTCTCCCCTCTAACATTGGCTTATTAACCAAGTACTTCAATGTCAAATGGTCTACAAAGAACTTAAATGGCCCTCCTAATAAATAATGTTGAAAATTCTAAAGGGCATACACCATAGCAAGAACTTCCTTTTCTGTAGTGGTATAATTATTCTCTATCGTAGAAAGTTTGCGACTGGAAAAATATATGGGATGATCTAAATTGTCGTCTCCAGGTTTCATCAAGGTAGATCCTAATGCAATTCTAGATGCATTGATATGCACATGGAACTCCTTATTCCAATTTGGATATACTAGAATAAGTGCAGTTAAGAGTTTCTCTTTAATAGTATCAACATTCAATAGACCAAAGTAAATTTTCTAATTTCTTCAAAAGATTCTCCAACGGCACCGTGATTGAAGCATAGTTCTGAATGAACGTGCAATAATATCTCGCATTTCCTAGAGTTAACTATAACTACTTCACAGAGGTTGGAGGAGGCATATTTAATATCATTGTGACTTTGTCGAGGTCCACACATACACCCTCCTTACACACTATGTGGCCCAATAAGGTTCCAAAAGGAACAACAAAAGGACACTTTTTCAAGTTTAAAGAAATTTGAAGCTGCTTGCATCTATCAAACATCGCCCTTAGCAAGCTGGATTGATTATTTAGTAGACTGTAAATTGTCAAGTCATCCATCTAGACCTCAAGAAACTTATGAATATATTCTTGGAAGACAGTAATCACAATCCACAAGAAAACAACAAGGGCATTATTTAAACCAAATGGCATAACATTATATGCATAAGAACCCCATTCATTGGAAAATGTGTTTTTCTTCTTGTCTCCCTCTCCAATCCTAACCTGATGATAACCTGAAAATCCATCAATAAAAGAGTAGGCCTCATTTCCCACAACATTTTCCAAAACTTCATCACGAAAAGGAGTGGGGAATGGGTGATGTACACATGCATTGTTAAGGCTTATATAATCAACACACACCAAAATCTCCTAAGAATATTTCTTATCTTGGATGACAATGGGGCTTATCCACTCAACCTCATCAACCAGAAATAATAATGAAGAACACTGTGGATTATCCGAATTCAGTTTCTCAAAAACCACTCTACAGAAACCTACAAACTAATCTAGCATCTTGTTGATCTCCTCTTTTACTTTCTCTTTAACTCTTGGATTTAACCTATAAGGTCGATAATTGGTTTTACATCTAGTTTTGGTGCCATATTCATCTCTCCAAGTTCCCCTTTATTTCCCTTTAGCTCTAAAATTGAAGCAAGAAATAGATCTTCATATTCCCTAAGCAAATCAAAAACTTCCTTGGTAGTCTTCTCATCCCAATAGTCACCAATAGAAGCAAGTTTTTGTTTTTCTCTTCAGTTCCAATATTCAACTTCTTCAACTTGAGCAGCTGTAAATGTGGTGCATCAATAACATGGTCTTCTTTTATCCCTCATTCCCCTTCGAACTCTTTAAAAAATAAATTCCTTAGTTCTTCCAATTCATCATTAGGTTCTTTGCTAATTTTCCTGCAAGCTATAGATTCATGAAACCATGACTCATATTGACATGAAAAATATCCATATCAGCTACATTCCACTAGATCTTTCCTAGATGGAAATAATACTCTCTTTATAGCCTTGAGAACTACAACTATTTTTTCATCAGTGTCATGAAATTAAAAATCTTTGTAGAACTAATCAATCATCCTGTCCCAGTATGTTGTTTGTCTTTTCATCTCTTCCTTTAGATACTAATCTTGTGGAATAGTAACTAATGTATGAATGAACTGATGTGTCCACATCATAATTGGTACACCATCATCCTTCCATGTGTAACAAAAATTCTAAATGTCCTTTTGCGGGCTAGCATATCCATCATAAATATTAATCTTAATAGAAGTTCTATTTGAAGGATAGAATCTATAGAGAAAGGTAGTTTTAATAGTATCCCAATCAAGCAAGTGATCACGATGGGCTTCCCACCATCTTGCAGGGGTCACTTGTAAAGCGACATTCATCAAATATATCTTTTGACTTTCTTAATTAGGGGCATCAATTTCTTGAATAAAGTTTACAATAGATTCAGTGCCATTAAAAACAGGATAATTATGTACCTCATTACCAATCTAGCAAAGACATATAACAATTGTACAATGTCTGGAATGAAGCTTGTGGTTCCCCTGGTGCCAATCCTCCATCACAACATTGAATCTTACTTTTGTACTTTGGACGCTTCTCCAACTCATAGATACAGATGTTGTGGGGTTCATATAGTCCTCCCTCTTTCCAATTATCAATTAATACAACTGATCTAACATATTGGGCTCCTCAACATCATCTATGAGCTCAGTAAATCATGGGCCTTGATATGGATCCAACGGTTGTATGACCCTGACTCCATCCACCTCAAAGGTCATAGTTTCCCATTTTAAATCGATCGCTACATAATTTTCAAATTCCCAGTCAATACCCAATAAGGCTAGGTATGGATCCTTATCACCCATAATATCGATTACCTAAAAGTCAGTGTAAGTATTAACACCTATAATATCAACCTCAACATCTTATAATCTCCCGATGGGGATAATACAATACTTATTTTCCATACACAATTGGATAGGTGAAAATACAAATTTGGGTTTCCGGAGTGCCTCCCAAGTTTTCCTTGGTAAAATATTAACATCTGAACCAATATCTAACATGAAATATTTGATATGGTATCCAACAATTTGAGCATCAACCCAAAATTCTCTTCCAGTTATCTTCTTATTTCGTCGAACTCTTCGAGAATGTATTTCTAGAATATTAGTAGAAATAGGTTCTTCTGATAATGGGTCATCCTTCACAACATATTTTAACCTTTTTTCTAATTGACCAGCGAGTTTCACATCATTTATTATTTATAAGAACAGTTTAAACCATTCTAGAATTGGTCAGGATGTCCCCAATAATGATCTAGGACTTTTAATCTGGCCTTGTTCTGGTTTCTCAATTCGGGGATCTTAAGAAGACATTAATTTCCAAAATAGTTCAGTTGCATCTTTATAATATTCCTTTTGTTGGTTGGAAGAATAAGATTTATTTGGTGGCATTGGCCTTATAACAGTTGGTTGCCCAAAGGTTCCAACATTAACTCTGTTTATTTTCCCTCCTCTGGTCACGACATTAATATTTGGTTGGGCCACCAGCTCTGGTTCTTGTGGTTCAGCATTAATTAGATTAGTTCCCTTCATTCTGTTATTCTCTTCCCAATGGAAATCAACTCTAGACAATCTTCTGTAGCACGTATATTCACCTGACAATGTGAGCACCAAGTTATTCTCAACATTAGACATTCCCCTGAAACAAGACCTTCTTGGTCATAGTTATAACACTTGATCAGGTCTCTTCCTCTTATCCTCCCCCCCAAGGATGCCACCTCCTCGTCCCATAGGAGATTCATTGATTCAGAAATTCATACGGTTTAAATGATCATCCAAAGCATATAAGGAGAAAAAAATATCTGTATGTTGTGTAGGTGACCCACATAATTCACAAAATAATTTTTTTCACATTAGAATGCGTTTGTAAAATAGGACATAATTGAGGTGAGTGACCATAAGATCTACAAATTTCACAATACTCATTTAGAGACATATCTTGTTGTGGGGGGAACACCTGATACTAAGTCGGCCCTTGGAATGGCAGCGCTGAATAAATTTGGGCTACTCTGGGGTTATGTGGTGGTGGTGGTGGTGGACCCATAGGTAAACTTGATGATATTTGATTCCTGATCTATGGGAATTTAGTGACATGATGTCCTTCAACTTGGCAGTGTGTGCCCCACACCTAAGGTTGCATGGGCTGCATAGGAGTGAGATCATTTATTCCCTCAGTAAGAGTAGAAATTTGATTATGAAGTCCCATAATAGTAGCATCAGATGAGGGAGCACCAAATTTATAATCCTGAGGATATCCCACCATTTCCTTAATCTGCATTGCTTGTTCCAAAGCATCTTGCAGTATCGCAATATTCTGTTGCAAAAGTGGAATCTGAATCATACCTAGAAAGGATTTAATAAAAAAATCCCTTTGATGATGAGGGTAAATGGGATAATATAGTTTACTAATATCATCTTTGAAACACGACATGTGTTACCAAGCAGATTCACCTTCTCTTTGACATATATCCAACAATTCTTCCAAGCCATGCTCATTCAACTAAGGTAAATTGAATTCCTAAAGAAATTCATGTTTAACAACATCCATGGTGGCATTATGATTTGCATCAATCCACTAAATAAACCATCGAAGCACATAATCTCGTAAATTAGCTTGGAATTCAACAAGTTTAGTGGTGTCAGGAGTCTGTCGAGCCCTCCAAATAGCTTCACAAAGGTACCAATGATGCTCAACATCTTTTCCACCTTGTATTGAAAAGTATGGATATCGAGTAAGTGATCTAGCCATATTTCTAGCCAACTGTGTCTCTCGGCTGAACAATTATAAATCCTTTGGAACCCAGATGAAAATTATTGACTGAACTGGATTGAGCACTACTGCTAGAGCAACTTTAGCCACAAGAAATACCAATACTATATCTAGAATGTATATGTTGAATTTTAATAGTTTTAGCTAACTTAGAAAAGAATTAGTCAGGATTTTGATATTGTACCAGGCGAAGATTAGGGAGAGGAAGTGTCATAGTCATATGTTACAAGTTGTTACTACTAGGAACCGACTCATCTTCAAAGAATAGACATCTCATTACAAAATGCATGTCATCATCTATCAGAGTATGCTCTCATGGCATCATAATTGTTTGCATAGGTGGCTTGGGCATATGAAATCGTTTGGACTTTGAGTGGGGTCTACCAATCCTTACTAAATTCCCTTCAAAGCTTCCATTAGTGTCTCCTACTTCGTTAGACAAAAATCCCTCATGTACTTCACTTCTCCACAACTTAGGAATATCTATACTATGCTTCAACGACGATGAACCTATCACTGATTCTCCTATCCTTTGTAATTCTCTCCTCCTACACCTACTCACTTGCAACTTCCTTTCTCACCAATTGTCAGTTATTCTTGCCCTTTGCAATGCTATGAAATATCGTGCCTTGCGTAACTTCTTTGTTTCCATCGCAACAACCCCTCATTTTCTTAACTATACACCATACTCCCCTGAAATCTAACCCCCCAGTATTTAGGGTTTTAAGCATCCATTCGATCTTCTTGGAACGGTAGTATATTTCTTCAACCCACAATACCTTAACCCACTGGAAATCTCTCTCAACAATATTCCCCATAATACAAACTTGAAAAATACTTCCTCTCTAGAAAATGACTCATGACCTTTGGCATAAAATTCAATAATATAACCTTATATTTCCACATTTACCCAAAAGTCAATAACCCTTGTCAAATCTATATCCAACTGGAGGAGTTCATCCATATCAATCATCGACCAATCTCTATGAATCACAAGTCAACTCCCAACCTCTTCCTTACTACATAAGCACTTTAACCAATCTTGCAATTTTTTAGGAGACTCACATTAAAATATTTCGTATTGATCACAGGCAAGCTTAGTGTACAAAATTTCTGACTTGGCCCAGTCTAGGTTCTTCTGTTGCAGTTGATCTCGTTGCAAAATAAAGTGATCAACTTTATCATGCCAACAATTATGAATACCTTTACTAAAAATTCTAGATCCCTTTTAAGCTTAGGGTCCTAGCAATGGAAACATTTGTTGGCAAAAAAATTTGGAAGGTTAATGACCCAGGTTCAGCCTGAGTTGCCAACAAAAGATACCATCATAGTCTAGCTTTTCATCAGAATTTCACCCCCTTTTGCAAAGGAGCACCTCACTCGATGCGATCTAGAACCACGTAAAAATGAAGGGCTCTAGATTGATATCCAAGTATCATCTACGCTATTAAGACTTAACATCTACACAACCATATTACACTTAAAGCATGCATTCATTTCAGAAGGAATCTAAACATTACTTGCATAAATAAGCTAAAAATTGAAAGGGGCGCATACATTCAGCGCATAACTATAACATCAACACAAGGTTTCCCAAACTCCATTTTATTAATAGTTCTAACCATTATAGCAGGAATCATACATATCAATGGGGCTCTCTTAACAAAACATTACATCAGATTTCATGGCACATATACTAGATCTTCTGCACAAACAGAGAGACTACAACACCTTGACATATACTATCATAGAGACCTAATCTATATGAAAAGCTAGCTTTCAAATTTTATCCCTTATGCTTTTATTTATAGGCATGCTTGCTTCATCTAGTCTTCTTTGGTAGTCTCTTGATCCCGCCTTGATTAGGTCCACTTTGACAAAATCTTGGAGTCGTTTCCCTTTTTCCTGGGAATTCCTTCAAAACTAGTCCCATTTTCCTTCTTCCATGGGCGTGCTTCCATGATTTTTGTATGCACAAGTCCCAATCATTTTCTTCTCTGCCACTTTTAAACCTCTAGTGATCTGCATCCAACCAATTTTTCCATTTTCCTTTCACAACTACTATTTACTATAATTTTTCCCAAAAAATGAAGGACCCAACATATTTCATGAGTAAATGCACTTGTTATCATGTGGCTTTAATGGTTGTTTTATCGTTGTTATTTATCTGGTTATATTTTGGTTATAAGCATGGTTCTATGACAGATTCAAGTCATGGACCTTATCATGTTTGATTGATAAAAGAATGGTTAATAAATGCATGATCTAATAGATGTTATTGTAGCAATTGTGAGAGTGCATTAGTCCTTCTAATTAAACCTTAGACAAATTTCAAATCCCCATGTTTAGATATGCATTCATGACCTATAGATTTTATGTTCTCAATGTGTTTGACAAAATGACTGCCATGGTTAGATTAGGCTAGGTCAATTCCTTGATTAAGTGTTGCGTTAGAGGATTTATCTCTATGTTATTTATCATTTATGGGAGTTTCATTTAATTTTGGGTAGAGATCTGGATCCTAGCCCTGAAAAAGTGGTTCAGATCTCGAGGTCACTGGCATAGAATTGATTCAAAAGACTATAGTCGCTGGGAAGCAGGACTGTGGAAGAAACTAGAGGTTTATAGTCACTTCCAGGCCTTGTCATGGGAGCGACTAGGGGTCTAGTTCACTAAAAAATAAATTTAACTGAGGGGTTAGGCACTTGAACTGGTTGGTTAGCTCCTAGAGGTCCTTTAGCACCTGAGGGAAGTCAGTAAGCTCTTCTTTTTTTAAGCTCCATTTCCTTAAGGTTATGCAGGAGGTTGATTCATGTCATAGTAACCCTCATCTCATGTTTACCCTAGGAAATCTAGTGAAATCAGGTAGATATGGGAGGAGGCATGTTACAGATTGGTATCAGAGCATGGTTTAAACACTTGGACCTGATGGGCTAGATGCATGTGGTTATTCATGCATTGTCATGGTTATGGTTATCATGCATGGGGTCACGGTATGCAGTTGATATTATCATGCATGATGTTGGCATATTTATGTGATTATGATTAGATGTAGCGTGCTAATGTGGATCGATTATGTAGATGAGATAAGCCTCCCCTGAATGTCATTGAGGTATTATTTTAGTTATGGTATCTATTTGGTTTATCTAACATGGTACACTTGCGGGAAGAAGAAAATCAAATATGATGAGAAAAATGGTAGAATACAGTTCACATGATTCTCCTTACAAATCGTTTGGGCAACAAGAAGATGGGTATTCTCTTGATATAGCAGACACATTAAGGAGTTTGAGGGCAGTGATCATAAGTTGCAAGGAATCAAAAGACAAATTGGTTGAGGCTTAGGAAATACTTGCAAGGGCTCAGGAAAAATAGGCAAAGGTCAATGCAATCATCCTTTAGAGTTTGTAAAATATGCAGAGATATGGACGATTGAGGACTAGTTAAGAGAAGGAAGAGAATACTAATGGATCCTCAGGTAGAAGGTCTCAATCAAGATACAGGTTGGATAGAGGGGACACAGTCAGAGGTGGAAGATTATTGGATACAACTGACAAGAGGACTGGTATGTATGGGTATCACTCTAGTTCCTCATCTGGGATACATCATCACAATCGTCACTACCATCATCCTTATAGGAGGAGTCATAACTTTCTTGAGTATTTCAAGAAATTAAAACCGCCTACATTTGATGGAGTGATGAAGCAATCAAAATATGTAGAGGCACGATTGCTTGAGATGAAGAGATTCTTAAAATTTCATAACTATTCAGAGAACATGAAAGCCAAAATAGCCACCTTCAGTCTAAAAGGGGAAGAATATATTTGTTGGGAAGATGTGAAGAATGTCAAGGGAATTTGAGAATAATAGTTGATTTGGGATGAGCTCAAGGGACTCTTTAAAAAGAAGTACATATCTGAGAGATATTATGATGATAGAGCTAAGGATTTTTATGAGTTGTGGATGGATTCCATGACAGATGATGAGTATACTAGCAGGTTCCTTGAGTTGTTGAGGCGTGTTCCTTACCTCAAGATGAGAAATAAAATATTCAAAGGTTCATCAATGGGTTGCCAACCACATATAGAGACCAAAATGAGTTTGATGAGCCTCGGTCATGGAGGAAGCCATTCAAAACTTAAGCATTGTTATGAGAAGTCAAAGCGTAAAGTTGAGCCTAAGAGTGATTTGAAGGGAAATGAGAAATTTAAAGGGAAGTGGCCACCGAAGTGGAGAAGACCTCAGGATGCATGTGAAAAAAAAATGTTTCTCCTTACAAGAAGTTCAATGCAGTTGAGAAGGTACATGGGTTGTAGCCTAGAAAGTAGCAGAATAGAGGTGATGGTAAGGGACTGTTGTAGTGTTAGTCTTTAGATAAGTGCCAAAGATCATTGCAAGAAGTATTTTCCATTGTACCAGGGTGGTACGCCTCAAATCTACAGTGCTTAGGAGGTGTAGACAGTTGGGGATGTGGTCCATAACATTCCTCATATTTATGTACTTGTTGACAACAAGGACGCAGATCACTAGGCATCCATTATTGAGATGGAAGGTAAGTTCTATGGAAGTTGTTTCTATTTTGGTTGACCTTGAATCCAATTATAGTTATGTTAATCCTCACTTGGTGGATAAGTGTGGTCTAAGAAAAAAAGTGCATGCAGAGTCTTGGTTGCTGTAGTTGGCTATATGTACTAATAAGAGAGTTCATCATTGGTTAAGAGCTCATGCATTTTAGTTGAACAGTGTGCCTACATCATCACATCTAAATGTGCTTCCATTGGGGTCATGAAATATTCTTTTGGGTATGGAATGGATGTACCTCCACGGGGCCAAAGTAGATTGTTATAATGGGGGAAAGAGAATGCCTGTATGATAATGGGGGAAAGAGAATATTTCAAGGAGAGAAGAATCCTACATTGGTGAGGATGGTTACATTTGTGCAAGCTAAGCATAGTTGTGGGAAGGGTGTGTATTGTTTGCAGTTCATATTTCCAGTGAAAAGGGTAAGGATGTTGAGGATGAAAAAATATTCAAGAGGTACCCTCTATTGCAATAGTTTCAGGATGTGTTTCCAGTAGACATTTCAAAGTTTCATCCTCACCAGGAAGTGGATTTTTCTATTGATTTGGTACTAGGGGCAGTACCAACATCAAAGGCACCTTACAGGATGAGCACTCCAGAGCTAGTGAAATTGAAGTTTCTGTTGAACGAAATGCCTGACAAGGGATGCATTAGGCCAAGTGTGTCACCATGGGGTGCATTAGTTTTCTTTTTGAAGAAGAAATATTATACTCTCGGTTATGTATTGATTACAGGCAGTTGAACAAGGTAACCATCAAGAACAGGTATCCATTGTCGAGGATTGATGATTTGTTTGACCAGTTGAAGGTAGCAATAGTGTTCTCAAATATTGATTTGAGATCAGGATACCATTAGGTATGCATCAAAGAAGAGGACATCTACAAGACTTCTTTCTGGACTAGGCATGGGCATTATGAGTTTGTTGTGGTTTCTTTTGGTTTGACTAATGCTCCAGCTAATTTTATGTGCTTGATGAATAGTGTGTTACATCCTTATGTAGACAAAATTGTTATTTTATTCATTGATGATATATTGATATATTCTAAGAATGAGGATGAGAATGTCGAACACTTAGCAGCAATGTTGACATTGCTAAGAGAGCATCAGTTGTATTCCAAGCTTAGTAAATTTAGCTTCTTTCAGACAGAGGTACATTACTTGGGACATCGTTTCCAAGGAAGGCATAATAGTGGACCCAGAAATGATAAGAGCTATCATGGCGTGGGCAGCTCCTAAGAATATGGATAAGGTCAGATCATTGATGGGGCTAGTAGCTTATTATAGGAGGTTCATGAGGAACTTCTAATGGATCACATATTACATCCTTGAAGAGGAAAGGAAAGAATTTTGAATGGATAGAAGAATGTGCAGTAAGTTTTGAGTAGTTAAAGGAGTTGTTGACAAATGCTCCAGTGTTAGAGACTAAAAGTCTAGATAAAGAGTTTGTCGTGTGCACATATTTTTGAAGGAGAGGACTTGGTGTAGTCCTGATGCAAGAGGGACAAGTGGTCTATTATGAGTCAAGGAAATTGAATGAGCATGAGAAAAATTATGTGAGTTGTGACCTTGAGTTGGTAGTGATCATTCATGCATTGAAGATGTGGAGGAACTATCTTCTTAGCAAGAGGTTTATATTGATGAGTGATCAGAGTGGGCTGAGGTACCTATTTTACCAACCAAAGATGAATGCTAAGAAAGCTAGATGGTTTTCCACCCTTAGTGAGTTTGAATTTGAGATCATATACATTAAAGGAAGGGAGAATAGGGTTGCAGATGCTCTAAGTAGAAGAGTACAAGTAAATCATATAGGAGTTATGAGTTCTTATGGGAGGGACTTATAGGGTCATATCCTACAAGCAGGACAGTGGGATGACAGGTACCAGCATCTTAAGCACAGGTTACAAATTGGTACGTGTGATGAGGATGTGGAATATCGTCTCACAACAGATGGCTTGGTCAAATTCAGGGATAGAATAAGAAGCTTCTTAAGGGAGTTTCATGTCAAGCCATATTCAAGTCACACACGATATCATAACACATTGACAGTGGTGAAGAAGTTTTGCTATTGGCCAAATTTGAAGAAGTAAGTGGCAAAGTTTGTTGCTCAATGCTTGTATTGTTAGCAATTGAAAGATCGGTGTAAGCATCTAGCTAATTTGTTACAGCCTATTCCGATTCCATAATGGAAATGGGAGATCATTTCCATGGATTTCATTACAAGTTTACCGCGGACATAGAAATACATGATTCCATCATGGTTATGGTTGATAGGTTGAGAAATGTAGCTCACTTCATTCCAGTGAAGACTACATATTCAGCTAGTGAGGTATCACAGGTCTTCATAAGGGAGCTAGTGAGGTTGCACATTATTCCAAAGAAGATTATGTTGGACAGAGATGTTAATTTCACTACCAGGTTTTAGAAGGATTTGTTTGCAGGTTTGGGTACATAGTTGGCCTTCAGTACAACTTATCATCCACGGACATATGGACAGATAGAGAGGGTCAACAGGATCCTGGAGGATATACTAAGGATGTATATCATGCATCAGTAGTGAAAGTGGGAGTATCTTCCACTAGTTTAGTTTTCTTACAACAATGGGTATTAGGATTCATTGAGGATGAGTCTGTTTAAGGTGATCTATGAGTGGAGTTGTAATATTCCCATTAGCTGGAGAAATCCAGTGAATAGGGTGTTTATGGGACCGGGCATGTTCACATAAACGGAACAGGAAATGCAGGTTATAAAGAAGAATCTAAAGGAAACATAGGACAAATAGAAGAGTTATGCAGATTAGCACAGTGTGTTTAAGTAATTTCGGGTTGGGGAACATGTGCATTTGTGCATCAAGCCCAAGAAGAGCTCCTTAAGGATTGCATCATGTGCCACATCGGAAACTCGGTATTGTGTGCCTTTCAAGATCCTTGTGAGGATTGGACTAGTGGGACTTGCACTTCCTCCGATAGTAAAATTCCATCATGTTTTCTATGTTTCATTGCTTAAGAGATATGTAAACTATGTTGATCATGTTATTGATTGATCTATATTATAGGTGGATCCAGAAGGAGAATTCCAGCTAGAACCTCAGTGCATATCGCAACAGAAACATCTCATGCTCTGGAACAGAACAACGAACAAGTTAAAGAGTAGTGGAAGTACTTTGGGCCCAATGAAGCTACATCGGAGATGGTTGATCAGATGTGGGCTATGTATCCTTCATTTTTTTCAGTGGAGGAAAATGAGTTTTTTTTTTGTATATGTACATATTCATGTATGGGTGATATTGTAAATACCACAATGATTTGTGTTATAAATCTCCAATAAGCTGTATGGTTGTCATGTTGTCATGTTTTTCATGATGATTTTTCTTTTGAGTAGGTTATTCATTATAAATACTGCAATGGGCTTGGTTATAAATCTCCATGGTCAATATGTTTTGGTTGTTCAATGGTTTTGCTAGTTGTAGGTGTCATTGAACACCGATGATAGTGTTCCCCTAAGGGGGATGGGTCTATAATAACCCTGGGTTAAAAGTTCCTGTATAAAGTTAATAACAGAAAAATAAGACCAAGGTAATGGGACGTGTATTCCAAGTTGAATGTTGGGAAAAATATCCTAGTGGGAATCACTTCTTGTTTATTATGGCTAAAGGGAAATTTGCAAAGGCATTGGCAAAGGCTTTGACAAGGAAAAAAGGCATTATTGGTATTTTATTTATGAAAATAAGGGAGAATAGGAGAAAAGGGAGGTGAAAGGTCATAGGTTGCATGTGAGGAGGAAATTGAAGGAAATAGAGGAAAAATGAAGAAATTAGAGGCATCAATAAAAAAAAAACATTAGAGCATCAGTTTGGGGACTTTTGTCAATTTTGTTTTGGAATTAGTCATAGAGAGGAGGAGAGCACCAAGAGTAGAAGGAAAGAAAGCAAGAAAAGGAAGGACAAGGAGAGAAAAGGAAAGCAAGTATCAAGTAAGGAAAGGTTAGATCAAGTGCCTTCAGCAGTAATACTTGCAGATAACAGGTTGCATGTATGATTTCCTAGTTGGTTTTGGAGTGCATGGTGTATGCAAGTGTGTATTTGGTCATTTCTTTTCATTGGCATGGGTTTTGTTGGGTTTCAACAGTGGCTTTAGACTTGCCTTGCCATTTTCGAATAGCCATGGTGTGATGAGATTCATTCTTGGTTGAGCTTTGGATTATCTGTTGGACACCTAATCCTAAATGGGTTAGTATGGAAGCCGAACAAACTAAGTAGTCCAAGGGACCTTGGGATGTGAATCCCAACGGTCACCATATTGTACTATAAATGTACATCTATTGTTAATAAAAATGTATTGCATGCTTTATCATTTACTATTTGTTCTCGCTCACCATGTGTGTTTAACATGGTATCAGAGCCATGATGTGTGGCCTGTTTTCCCTGAGCAACTGGTCTGAGTTGCCTTGAATAGCGCTGGGCTAGCCTTCATTACCTGCACTGCCCCTACCATGAACATTTCTGTAAGAAGCGCTGTCCATTATTCTCTGTACATTATTCCCTGACCAGCGCTGTCCAAGATACACTCTGCTGACATGTCTGTCATATCCCTGCAAAATTTCAATCATGGTTTAACATATTCATTGTGTACCCTAACCTGCGCCTGACAAATGAAACGTTTCTCTACCCATTCTTCTGAATACATTGATTGCTCTAATTATTCTGCAGTCAGGCCTTCTTGAATTGCCCGCTGGTGCCTCCACGTTGCTCCTGAGAAGAAGTGCAACTGCATCAAAGACGCCTTGAAGAACTGTAGCCAAAATAAGCTCATTTTCATCATCACCACCAGTGACATAGAAATGTAGATCAGAGATGAACTTATAGACGACAACAAAGCTATCGAACATGCCAATTTCCGCTTCTGCTCGGGCATTTGTCTTCTGAGTTTTTGTAAAAACAGTTTTTTCAAAAGCTAGCTTTGAAGCAAGGGTTGGCCAATCATAAGAATAGTACTTAATTGCAACCCGTTGTCCCTCTGAATCTAGAAGCAAAATGTTCTTGATCAAAGGACAAGATTCCATTTTCTGCGTTTCAAAGATGGGGGAGACACCATGCAAGGATTGAAGATTCAAGGCCTAGCGGTTCAGACAAATTACCCAAAGAGGATCTGCAAACCGTGTATTTTGAAATGAATGGCTTCTATTAATGTTTGACCGCTTTCTAAAATGGCCTGCCCATCCACGTTCCACGTTCTGTAAAACTCGCTAGGGTTCATCTTATGTCCGGCACATCTGCTCCACAGGTGGATGCCTCTCATTCCATTTATAGGGGTCAGCATTGAGCTACTTATGGTGGTGCAACTCTTATAAAACACTACTGCAAAATCTTTCAAGTGTTATTGTTGCGCGAAGAGTTATGGACGATGTTTGAAAGGTGTTGACAGAAAGAGTCAGCGGCATCTTTCCTCTCTGCCGTTGCAAGAAGCATAGGACGTTGCCTCTCGACATCGCCAAACAGGCTTTGAAATATTTTCTTGTACATACGGCATGATGAGAATCGACAGGTTTCTGGGCGTTTGTGTTGGGTTCCTGCGATTCAAACAGTCGATATACGCATGAATCATGAATCATGGAATCTCGAATGGTGGAGTGCGTAAACTATAGCCTTCGTCTATACATGCACAGCAATGCTATTCTTTGGTGAACGACTCTGCGCCGAATACCCTTCTGCTCTGGAAGACTGATCGAATTTTGTCGCTTTCCCTCCCAACAGGTCAGAGGATTGAACAGTCTCATCGTCAGGGGTGGAATAATCTAAATTCATTTTGCTCCAAAACCAACGCTCTTTCCACACGCGTGTCATCCCTTCGATAGGCACATTTTTGGTCTCCGGGAGGAGAAAATAGACAAACAGAGTCATGATCACCGTCCAGGCGGCATAAAATAGAAATATGTCGAATCTCAAATAGCAGAGCATGGACAGGAAAGCCTGTGCCAACACAAAGGTGGCCGTGTTGATAGTTTGCCCTGCGGAACGAATTTCAAGGGGGAAAATCTCACTGGGAACCAACCAGCTGAGAGGGCCCCACGACCATCGAAAGGCAAGGGCATAACCGCAGAACAAGAACATGGTAAACGATTTGTATCCCTGGCTCATTCCATCCTCTCCAAACTTGGACGCCAGGATAATGGCAATCAACACCTGCAATTCAATGGCAAAGACTAAAGCTAGTGGTATCTGAAAACCATTTCGTTTCCCCTGCAAGCTCCAATTACATTCTTATAAGCCACTGACAGCAGATTCCTTTCGTCGACGGTAAGTTCCTCCACATCTACTGTCTTGGCAACTTTCTCTACCATCTCCTCATAGCGCTCTGCCTGTTCAGCAAGCTTGGCCATATACACACTTTCTTCACGAGAAGACTGGCGACATTTTCCCTGAAAAGAAAACCTAAACCGAAAAATCAAAATCCTCAAGGGACGCAGAGATCCGTGTTTCCAAAAGGCCAAACCTCGGCAGCAATGAAGCGCCTTTTCCCGCTAGCTTCTCCTCCTCCTGAAAGGCTGTGCAACACATACAATCAACAAAAGGGCTAAAGAACGAGGGAGGCTGATTCATTGGAGTTTCCAGTGATCTGTATTACAGAGGCTGTATATTGTTTTGTTGGCTAGCGTTACGATGGTTAGCAGCTAACATTTTTTATCTTGAAGATATTTAGCAGCAGATAGTTTTGCAGCATTTGAGGGATTTCTTCAAAATATTAGAGGATTTGGGTAACTGTTGGCTAAATATACTCCGTGATATTTGTATAATTTTCATAGTTTCAAGATATCTTTGGTTGTTTTTTTTTTTTCCCTTTAAGCTACAGGGCTTTCTTGTGTAACTTGAAGATATTTAACAGCTGACATTTTTATGTGGGATTTTGGAGGTATTTTAAGGTGTAGAAAAATGGCTAACCTTGAAAAAACATTAGAGTTATTGAGAACTCTAATCGTATCAACTGCTGACAACACAGTGCAAATAAGGAAAGAAACTCTCTATGACATTCAGACATGCCTGCATAATGTACAGGAAAATATTGAGTTTTTGTAGCTTGAGACAAAGCTACAACAAGAAGAACTATAGCAATGGAGTCATCATTCTGAACCTGTTTCTGTTCAGAAGACTAAAACAGACTCCCATAAACAGCAAGTTAATAATGCAGCAATTGTACATGCAGATGCAGAAACTCAGTCTGCACTTCCCAAGCCCATCATCAGACCTTGGGAATAGCTTGTCCACAACAAGCACAGAACTAGTCTTGGATATGACAAGGACTTGTCCTTTCATATTCCAGACTACACCAAGCCCATTCAGTTTCAGAGTGTTGGATTCATTTATGACAGTTCACCTGCTCCTCATGACAGTTCAGCTATAGCTGTTCCAGACTCTACCTCTCTTCCACAGCAGCGACAACAACAAAAACAAATCGTAAAATGCCAACACTGTGACCGAGTTGGCCATTTGAAAGATCACTGTTTTGATCTTCATCCATGTAAGCACTGTCATAAAACTAGTCATTCTTCACATAGATGCTTCATAAACAAACGTCCTGCAAGAACAAAGATTCATCTAGGATGGATCGCTTCTTGGCAATGGGCATCAACAGCCAAGAAGATATTCCAAACACATGTCAGAACTTGTTCTAGAATATTGAACAGTCTTGCAGTTGAGTTTTCTCCATCTTCTCACCTTGTATCTGACAGGGGGGGGAAATGATGATCATCCACAAGCTTCAAAGCCACATCAAGCGAGCCTAAGCCACAACCTGCCACACCAATTTTAGAGTTGTAGCCAGAGACACAGATGTCCATGAACATGCCTTCAGTAGGCAATCTGGAACACTTCCTCTAGCAGAAGACTTCAGCTTCTTGCCAGCTTTGGAAGAGTTCCGAGAACAAAATTGAGAACACTTCCTCTAGCAGAAGACCCCAGCTTCTTGCCAGTTTTGGAAGAGTTCCAGGAATTGCATAAGCATTCCAGAGTTGTTGGTCATCCTTAAACCATCACAGGTTGAGACTTCCCTTTTCAGGTTGAAGTTTTACCTTTTATGCGGGGTGAGACCTCCCTTTTATGGTTGAAGTTTTCCCTCTTTAAAACAATAGGATCACTTCCTCTAGCAGAAGACTTCAGCTTCTTGCCAGTTTTGGAAGAGTTCCGGGAACTGCACTAAGCGTTCCAGTGTTGGTGGCCATCCTTAAACCACCGCCCTTTATACCAACATTTCATAGAGCACATTCAGCGTAGTACTGCCATGCATATTTGCACATTTTGTATTACAGCTCTCTTCTTGGACTCATACATAACCCTTCGGATTAAGGGGGGGAATGTTGGACACCTAATTCTAAATGGGTTAGTGTGGAAGTCGAATGGACAAAAGAAGTCCAAGAGACCTTGGGATGTGAATCCCAACGGTCACATAATGTACTATAAATGTATACCAAATGTTAATAAAATTGTATTGCATGTTTTATCTTTACTATTTGTTCTCGCTCACCATGTGTGTTTAACAGATCACAAGGCTGACCGCAGAATTGACCGCATGCAAAACAGCAGACTTTGACCAAGTTTGACCATCTGTTTTGAGATTGTTTTGACTAATTTTTTACCAGCTTCTAAGGCCAAATTTCACTGTCCTAAACCAAGTTGCTGAAGGGCTGATTTGACAGTGAATTGTTGATTGATTAGGGCACACACTGAGGTCGTTGACCGCTGTTGACTGGGACAAATTTGCACTTGAGTTGACTTTTTGTTGACTCTCTCTCTTTTGTCTCTGAATTGGATAGTTGATTGGATATTGGATATTGAAATTGATATTGGATGATGTACTCTTTTTGCTGAACATTTGAAGACAATCTAATAGAAGATTTGCAAGGGTTTTCCCTTTAGTGGGGTTTTTCCCTGGTCTTTGACCAAATATTGTGTCTCTTGTCTCTTGGTTATCTTTCATTGTGCATTGGAATAATTCTTCTATCTTCTATTGCTCTATTGTCATTTGTTAAATTAAAGAAGTGGAATTGGTAAATTGCATGCTATTGGATATTGTTTCAGTAATAGTTGCAGCATAAAACAATTGACGAAAAATTAACATAGCCTACATTGGGAGGGTTGTAAGGCCTATAGGTGGCTGGTATTGAGGGCTGAGTAGGAGTGTACTTGTTAGAAGAGGAAGGAGCGAAGTTTTTGCAACAGTTTGAAGACGAGTACGATGGTTGTAGCAGCTGCTACAGCCAATCCTAACCAGAGGCAAAAAGTTGCAGTCTTAAGTGCATGCACAGGACCAGAGATTTGGGACAATTGCTAACGTCTCAGGTATGGTAAATTTCCTTCTAAGTTGGTGTTGTTTCATAGACTGATTGTCCAAAATTAGGACAGTTTTGGTGGACATCTTATGTACTATTTGGAGGGCAGTTAAAAGGTGTCTTTGGTGCCCTAAGTCCAACATTTGAGAAGTACATTAAATTTGGTTTGAGTGGAAAAATTGTTGAAGCTCAGGGTTGATTCTTGAAGGGAAAAGGAAGCAGCCAAGAGGGCTTAGTATTCAACACTAGTTCATTGTGTAGAGATGGACTTCTATAGTGAGAGTGGGCAGTCCCCATTACCCTAAGACTTGTCTTTTGTGGAGTAGCAGTAATTCAAGTAGTGGGCAGGTTGAAGACCCTATGAGTTGGCATCCTTGATGGACAAAGGAGCAGCTAGTGGGAATATCAGTGAGCCAAAGTTCAGTGACGCTAAAGGAGCTGTGATCATTGATAGTGGCAGAATGTGGAGCTGGAGATGCATGCCTTTAGAGGGAGCAACCTTGAGCAGCAAGACAGGAAGTGCTCAGAATAGAGGTGTGATGGACTCGCAGAGTATGGTGTGAAAGAATAGGTCTTCAAATTAGGTTCCACAGAAGCAAGCAAGCAAGTCTTTTAGTTCAGAGGGAGCAGCTGCAACAGCGGAGAACTTTGTAGTGTTGGGGATAGATCCAGGTGGACGAGGTTCTTCCAGGAACCCCTTCCTCGCTAAGAGGGAGTATTAAAAATAATAGCGAGAAATTGGTTCTTTGATTTGTGCCTTAATTCAAGGAGTCAAACTCGAGTTCCTTCTTGTGCATGCTGGAGTTCCTAAAATTTAGGAGTTTCCCTAAAAATTATGAGTGCATGAGGCAGTTAACAATGTGTTGAATTTAAAAGTCAAGTTCTTGATTTTCTAGTGTGATTTAGTTCGGAAATTGAAAGAACAAGTGGAGTTAGCCTCCTAAATTTTTTGAGGAACTAGTTAACAATTTGTGTTAACTGTTGTTAACTAGAAAAGCAACAGTTCGATTTTCCAAACATAGAATTCACTAATTTTAACCTTTCGAATTGTCTTTAAAAGGAGGAACGAAGGCACAAGTTTAATCATTGTTTTGGCAAGCACGAGTTGTTGAGACCAAGCAATAGGAAGCACGAATTTGTGCGTGGAGCTTGTGAGAGGAAGTGTGTGCAAGAGAAGCTTGCGCACGAGTTTCAAGCTTAGAACAAACAGGAAAGACAAGTGTGTCTTTGAGATTGAAACAGTTGTATTTGCAAGAGATCAATTGCTCAGTTTTGCTATCAATAAAATTTTAATCAAGCAAAGGGTTTTCCCAGTTGCTTTCCCTATAAAAAGTTGTGTGTCTTGAATTGTGTGACTGTGTTTTATTTTTGTTCCTAATTCCACTGCACCTAGTAGAAAAATTTTGTGTTTATGTAAGAAGAAATTTTATTTCAGATTTCTCATATGAGTAGATCAGAATTTCATGGATTTTCTACAATTAATCTCTCGGGGACAGTACAGCAGCCGAGCTATAACATCCCAATACCGTCTATGCTCTATTGAAGATAGGGGGTACTTCTTGAAGCCACCAATTTTAACTCCAAATTTGATGCTTTGTTACCATAATACCATATCTCTGAATTACCTCCCCTAATAAAGGTATCATCTGATTTGGGGGCTTAACCTTGATTTATTGGATGTTTTGCCGATTACTTGAATTTTCTCAGCTGATTGACCACGGGAATCACCCCACTCAATCAGTTTTCCATTCTATTTGACTCCATAAACACAGAATTTAAGGCACTACAGTCATTAATAATATTTCTGAAGTTTACTTCACTGTTTCTGTGTTTTGCACACAAATTTTCAATTTTCCAGCACAGATTTGAGGTGCTTTACAGCAGATTTGCATGGAAAACGAAGTTGGATGAAATATCTAAATCTGTTATCTGCTTGTTGTTTGGACCTGAAGTGGTTTTGGGCCTTGGCAGGCAACGTTCAGTTTTTCTGATCAGATCACATAGGGAACCCCCTGCAATTGAAGGTTGCTTGGGAGTGGGAGCGGGATTTTCAAAAGCTCCCAGGTCAGGAGCAAACTTTTCTATAATATATATTTTTATATATTTGGATGCATATATGTCAACAAAAGCATGTAAAATGATGAATTAGATATAAAAAAGCATAAAAATGCAGATTAAACCATATAACATCAATCATCTAGAAGTTATAATCTTCATCAACCACATGTCCACAAGTTACAAGTTCTCATTTATATAGCATGTAAGGGTGCACATAACGAAAATTGCATCAAGTGCAATCCATCTCTTAACCGAAAACACATCAACAAATAGGTTCTAGATGGCCTCTAGCATCCAAAAAAATCATGCTACAACAAATACCTACATATCATCAAAATCATTGTCTATCTTGGGATCTTGGTCATTAATATTACCTTCTAAGCAATTAACATAAGATAGAAAAAACATATCATGTCAAGTCAAGATTTTGTTTGAGTGATGGGTACATTTTTAGTAGGGTCATGTTAGAGGAGTTCGACAACCAATGTCACTAACACCAAGGTACATACAAGACTTGATGCTCTTGATTAAATACGAGTTCCATACCCTAGTACATGACAAAATCCAATAGAAACATTGCAATCCTGAAAAACTGACAAGTCTATTGGATTTTGAGTGAAATCTAAGATTCTACTTTCTCCATATGAAATCCAATGAAATCAGAACCATGCTCAAACATCCTGAGTCATTTCATGGTGATTTTAAAAATTTAAGTAAAATGATATCCTTTTACTTTAAGAATTTAACATTACCATAAATTGCATATCAATACTAGGGCCATAGGCTTGAATATTAAGCTGCCCTACTCAAAAACTCTTGTTTCTTTAAAAAAAAATTGTGTTTGGAACATCTTTGCGAAAAAAAATTGCGAAAAAGCCAGGGAGTGAATTTTTTTTCGCTGGAGCGGATCCAAGGGGGGTCGCTCCCCCACAACCACCGTTGGCATTGAAGAACCCAAATTGCATATTCTACATACAAAGGTGACATTGTACATGACCGTAGTTAAATTTGGAACTCTTCCAGTTTCAAGCATTAATGGAATGGCACAGGGGGCAGCACCCTAAAGAATATAAAAAAATATGTATTTTACTCTGTTACACCGGAACCACTCCCGAGAGGTGGGAAACCCGTTCCAATGGTTCCCATGCTCCTGGGAGCTTTGGAACTATATGGGAATGTTACCTTTTCAGCAAGAGCTGCAATGGGAGCTGGGGAAAGTTTCGGGAGCTTTGAAGACTATTTTTTTGGGAGTTTCGACATTCCCTGGGGTTGGGGAATACAAAGCCTATAGAGAAATATGTTGAACTACCCACAAACATGAGCCTATGTTGAAACCTTCATAAGAAGAAAGGCCAAAGACATCCTTAACACCGATATCCTTAATTGAGAAACTAGAGAAATCCCTTGATGGGTTAAGGAAGTGTGTGGCACCTCGATGTAAGGGCGATATCTGGGATGTCATGCAGATGAGTATTTCTTTTGTTGTTTATGTATATATATCGCAGAAGATTGTGTGTGCATATTGTATGTGGCAGTCAATGCTTAAACATTAGAGTTTCTTTGTCTTTTCTCTTTAGAATAACTAGAGAAACATATGTAAAATTGTTCCTTTGTATTTTTAAGCCAAGTTGTTTCAAAGACTGGTCATGTGTCAGAGAACTGATAATGAACTTGACATTTTATATATATAAAAGGGAGAAACTCAGGGAGAGAGACATCCAGAGAATAATATATTTATATATATAGATATATATTTAATTATTATATATATGAATTGATTTTAATATTGAATATTTTGATTCAATATTATTTTTTAATATTATAGAAAATAATAATTAAAAATATATTTTTTATTTTTATATTTTAAATTTTTTTCTTTATATAATATTACCGCTCCCGATTAGAGGTTTTCTATAAATTTTGGGGAAACCTCTAGCCGTTTCCGACACCCATACCCAAGTTCCCAACATTCCCACATTCCAGAAACTCATGCAACATAGGAGATTATATTACTTGTTCAAAACACAGATGTATATAATTATCTGATATTATTACTTTGGGGTTATTGAGAAACATTCACTTGTTTCCTAGGAGTTACAATGCAATTCATGATCTATTTTGGCATATTCAGTATTTATTGTGCCATTTTGGGTAAACAGGAACGCTGCATGATACAGGCTACTGATATATATTATATATTTATATTTATACATATGCAATACTACATTACAATATATATGATATTATAATATAGTATAGCATATTTGTCCTGGAGTATGACCTAGAACTACTGCTTTAGCTAAGAGCTCATCTTCTTTAGACATAAGTAAACAAATTAACGACCCAAAGCCTAGAGGCATCTGGCAGGGGTGGAAGTCTGCCCTCTTACAGACCACCACCGGGTTATTACAGCTGGTGATGTTTTGGCTTACAGACCTGGAAACACAGAGATGCTACGAAAGAGTTTATCCAAATGATTGGAAGCCTACATATTGGGCTAGTCCCCATAAACGGACCATGGATTATAACTAATAGGGTGATTGTCCAGTAACATCGATTCCCACGAATCTACAACAGATTGACATGGACAATTAGTAGCCAACTTCAACTCTGACCTGATCCATAAGCCTAAGCCCATTATCTGATGTTCTAAGGGATGCATGTTGGCGATAATCGATTCCACAAATCTACAACAGATTGACATGGACAATTAGTAGCCAACTTCAATTTTGAGCTGATCTAAAGGGATGCATGTTGGCGATAATCAGCAAGTGCAAGTTGCAGCCTATTACAGTTTGAAAAAGGTTTGCAACACACACTGTATTGGAGAAAATTGTTTTCTAAACATGTTTAAGCATTTCTTGATATACAATTTTCTAAACATGTTTAATCATTTCTCGATCTACAACTTCACACAATAGACATACATTTCAGAAAACTAATTATCAATAATCAAAGAAACCCCAAACATGAAACACATCTATAGTATGGGAAATATAATACACAACACCATGAACATCCTGTTATCTAACCCGACAGTTTTAAAAGGATAAAACTTGCACATGTAGCAGTACTATGGCTAGCAATGCTGGAAGAATATAATCGTGTCAACTACTTGCCACATGTTTCTACAATTGATTGGCATGATAGTATAATGGATTTGCACACTGATCCAATTGTACACAAAATGTAAAATATTCTTACTGCATAAGATAACCGAAGATTTAAACCTGTTGATTAAACATAGTTATTCATTAAAAAACAACACAGTTGAGACATTTGTTCAACCAGTTTAACCAAAAATCTACGACCTATCATGCATTACTGTTGATATTTGTATTCAGTATATTTGGCAAACCAACCAATGTGAAAGACAGACCAAAATAGATATGTTAAACACACTAAGAGACATTGGGCATCATATCCTCCAACCTGAAGCAACTGCAGCATTTTTCTCTCGGATTCTCTCTATAATAAGGTCAGCTAAAGTACGCTGAGGGCCAACATTTTCAGACATAAATGCAGCCAATACCTTTTCGTCCTCCTCAGGTACCTCCTAATTAGATGCCATCAGTCAGAACGTGTCAGGAAAATGATAAAGCACATTTAAAAGAATGTTTCTAATAAATGCTCTAGTGTGAAGAAAAAGTGGACTCTTAGTGTCAATTTTGAATTGCCACATTCCACTTCTATTGGTATAATTGAACCAACTCACTCGAACAAACTTCACTTCGATATATTCAACTTTTAGTTATCAGCCTAAAATATAAAGTCTTTGGAATATGATGAATTTGCCAATCTTAAGAGATCAAACAAGGGATTGATGGTTACTGATACTTTCTTCATACTTCCAGATATGGATGGTTAGTCATACTTACTTCATACTCTTCATACTGACTTTGAGTTTCAGAAAACCCATCAAAGTCATCCTCGTCAGTGTCAGATTTGGTTTCCTCTGCAACTACAGAAAATGCTTTTTTGGCAGATGCTAAACCAGCTTCTTCATCCCTGAAAGAAAAGTACCAATACTGGAAAATTCTAACTAGAAGAAATTTTGAGATTGGAAGCACTTTTAAACAAAAATCAAGTAGATACCTCTCATTATCGATTTCCTTTTGCTGCCTATGAGCCTCTCTCAATATCTTGCTGCTGATGGTTTGATTTACATACTGTTAAAGAAACACACCATTAGAGCAATGCAAAGCTGTTGAAGATCCAAAATATATTACTTAAATGTTCATACAAGATATCGTATGCTGTTAATATCATATAAATTCAGCAAAATGACCACCTATTCCACAATTTATATTTTAGAGCTTACAAGGATTTTTCTTCCATGCACAGTGATTTATCAGTGATTCTAAGTTCTAACTATCACATGTGTCAAAGACTATGGGAAAGTAACTTGGTCACAGGACTCATTGCTGAAATTCAACTTTTGTAAATACCACATTTTGTGTGCAGTGATAAGGCAACAATTATTGGACAACCTTCCTAAATGAACCATGCCTTCGTTACTTGAACCAAACCAAGTCCATGTTCATCCATTGCATTAGTCCTATGTAGGACCATACAATTAAGTAACGGGAATTCATAGGAAATAAAGTTTAAACATACAACTAGTGACTACAATCATTAAGGTGTTCAAACTTCAAATTTGGTCATAAATCAAGCATTGCCAAACATAGCATTGTCTTAAATTAGTATCTGTGCAATATATGTACCTCCAATGACTTTATTGGTTGTAGTTAATTCTCAAAAATGGCTCCTACAGTTACATACCATAGAATACATCACAAAAATGCAATTTGCAATATGTTTTTGGAAATGAGAGTCCAATCTCGAATGTGCCTGACTCTTTAAGCATATTTTGAATCCCAGCCAATTATAACAGTGAAACTAAAATATTAAGGGAAAGGTTCCATATCAAACGACTCAGGAATTTGTCTGTATATAGAAATCCTAAGAGTTAGGAAATTACAATATTGACTCTTTTTTTAACGAAACTGAGAAATTTATATTGATAAAAATGATGCAGCAGAGGTACAAAGTGAAAAGATAAAAAGAAATTTCCGTGGTCTGAATCAAGGCTTAACAGGCCCAGCTCAAAATTTACTAGCCTACTCTGACAAATACCCAGAAGAGCTACATTCCACAATTTTTTACATGAGGTATATTCGCACAAACTACTTACATAACAAACGACAAAAACAATGTCATTATACTGGATTGCAGGCCCAACTTCTTGTCACCATTGGTTGGGATGCTGATGGAGATTTCTTCTTCTTTCCTACTTTCTCACACACTTCTTTGCATTTGTGAGAGTCCTTGCTATTCCTGCAATCCTAAAATGTGTTGATTTGATGGCTCTACTTGTATTAGTGCCTCGACTTCTTCAACCTGATCTGCCCAACTTGCTGTCGGTCATGGACTTAACTGACTCTGTGTTTCCTGCCCTGAAACAAGAGAGACAAACTCCTCTTTCTCTGGGCTTTGAGCTTCCCTTTCTTTGAGGTGCTGGATGTGGTTAGATCCGAGGATCTGCTTGTGATGGCAATCCACTAGAATGCAAAACTATCGAATGATCTTCTTTAGAACTAACCCACCAAGTTGATTTATGTTGAGGCTTCCTAATCTTCCTAGGCCCTTTGAGGCATTGTGCTAAATGTGTCCTGTCCAAAAACAAGCTCTGCATCGCAAAGAAACTCTCTCATAGTCCAACTTCTGAGACCAAGAATAGCTTTTTCCTGTCAAACTAATTTCTGCTGGAAAGCCTTTGTTAAAAATCATTTTCACACATATTCTGGCATATGTTGTAATGCTATGCCTCTCAGTTTCACGACTTGCAAAATGAAACTTTCCACGAGCTGAACCAATGGTTTGAAGAGATCATAAACCCCAAAAATGCAAAGAAAGTTTTAGGAGTCTCACCCAAACAAGGGGTAGAAAACGAGCATCAATAAAAGGATTGAAAGAAGGGGAGCAGGTTCATGTACATAACTGGGTTTCCCCAAAACCACGGGCCTAAATTAAGAATCATACCCCTTGTTTTCTACATTGCAAACTCGACAACAAAGAAACCCTTTGCACATGGCTGGATAAAAACACCTTTTCTAAACACAGGGATCCAAGATTTTGAGATCCATCCATGTAGATCATAATCAAGGCCAAAAACCCATTGATGCAGGAAATCAAACTATCTGACCTAAGTAATCTACATCTTCATCTGCATGTAGCTTCATGGGAATGGTTAAAGCAGGAGCTTTATGCCACTAAAAAGGGGAAGGGGAAGGGGGGGGGGAGGGGGGGGGGCAGGGGGAGGAAGGAGAGCGGCCAGAAGGATCTTTCAAAACTACATCCTTGAAAAGATGACCACTTGGATTACCAAAAGCACCAACCTTGAGGCTACTCGCAGGCAGTGCATTACAGGGCCCAATCAAAGCAGACCCACAGCTCAAAAGTCCTGCAAATGGAGACATGGAACCATTGAGGAGCGCATACAGGATTGAAAGAGCTCAAAAGGACGAGAGAGGTCTCCACATGTGGCTAGGATTGAACCCTGGCCACAACTGCCAATCGTAGAGGCATCGTGAGAGAGATTCCTGTAATATGGATATATCCAATTACATTACTGTTACAAAAGCAATAGAGATGGAATTTGGCAAGACTATTATGACATAGGGAAGCTGTGTAGTCGAGTAGAGACCATAACAACGAGGTGCATGAATGCTGAGAAAGAAAAACCTTGCATTCAAGACAAAAATATATAACACCCAAACGAAAAAGGTACAGACTGCGGCAAACAGAGCCTAGCCAATTGAGCCCTCAGCTGCCTGAATTGAGTACATCTGCAAATGGTATTGAAGCTAATAGAGTCTTATGTGAAAGTAAAGTTAATTCATGTGAACTGCACGAGGGAGCACATTTGGGCATAAACTGCCTGTTAAAACCTAGAAGCCATAGCACCTGAGTGACTAGGGCCTCGTCACACAGCTACTAGAAGGCCTCTGAATTCTATCATGTAGAATACTGCATCTAAAAGTGATGTGATCATTGAGAAGTCACAACCGATAAACTGACCTTATTTTGAGACTATATATGCCTTGTATTGATATTTATATCAGTGAATAAGTATAATGTTCAAATAAAAGAAAGGAAGAGGTCTGTGACAATAAGGGAATTATTTTTTCAACACATCAATACCAATTGCCAGTTCAGATCTACGAAATTTGAAAATGCCAACTGCAGAGCCTAAAACGCAAGGAAATGCATATACCTGTTCGCTCTCCTGCTGCTTCCGAACTTTGCCATGACGTTTCCTGCCAGGTCTATCAAACTGTGCATCCATTTCCTGTTCAAGTGTAAACAGATGTTTCTCTGAACTACCTAAAGACTTTCGCTTTTTCTTGTTTGAGGACTTTCCTCCATTAGACGAAGCGTGCTCCGGAGCCATATTGAATGACAATTCTGAAACCAAAGGGTAACGGGTGTAGTTTACAATTTGGGGTCATTTATAATTCATTTAAAAGAACTGATATTGTTCTTTCAGCATGCAAATTTCGAAAGCAATTTCAAACAACAAACTAAACTCCACTTGAACTCTTATCGTATACCGTTCATATAGAGAGGAGCCTTTCAAAAGTAAAAGCATTACAGAATCTGTTGGAGAAAAGTAGATGATAAGAGACCTATTCTACCAATAATGCATTATCTCATAAATCTATATTTTATTATCACGATTATAAAGCTCTAATGGGCGCAAGCAATCAATAACATGTTGTCATATTGTCAGAGCGAATGACAGAATCAACACAAATGATAAAACTCCTTCCAAATCTACCTCCTAGTCTGATGTGGTCTAAGCCCTTAACTATTCCAAATGGCTGGATAGTGCCCTAATTAGTATACCCACGTGCAGACTGTAGGATAACTGAGGAGCTATGAGGAGCCCAAATATACTAAGCTTTTAGATGATACATGTAGTTAAAACCTGCAAAATAAATTGCTCCGAATTCAGATACGAATGCCCTGTGGGATGAAAACTGAAGTAAGCCTCGAGGACACAACAACTATCGCTTTCAAATCTGCACAGAGGGAAGATATATGTATTGAAGCTACCTGTAAGTTGGATACTGCCGCAGATAATCAGAAATGGGATGATATGTACATCAATTATAATGGCGCCCCTCTAAGCCTGCTGCTGGATTCATATTGCGAGGCTCCTTCCGTTCAAACTTTTATCAGCCAGATGATCAAAATTTGACAGGGCTCTTGTTTTTAAAAGTAAAGTTTGACAGGGTTTAGGGATTAAGGCTTTCCACGGGAGAACATAGAGTTGTTCCGCTTTAAAATTTCCAAAAAGATTGCTCGCGAGTTTTACAAGTCGCAATTGTTTCGAGACGCAGATAGGTTTGTTCCATCTCTTTTTTGAAACATTAATTTGATATGTTTTTAACAAAATTCTAAAAATAGAGAATAACAAGTCTGTCCCACCATCATTTAAACTCAATTAAAATTGAAATTATTTGATTATAAAATCCACGATTTAAATTATATTATTAATTAATATTATTTTTTCTAAAAAATAATTAAAATCTATATTTTAATTTATAAATTAATGATAAGTGGTGTTATTTAATTTCATATATAATTCAAATTAAAAAACAGATTTGATACACCATTCAAAAACTATTTAAAATAAAATAAGGAATAAAAATATAGTCTACAAAAGTTAACCAATAAAAAAGCCATTAAATTACTCTTATTAAAAAATATTTTTTTTTAAATTAGAATAATGAAGATTAAGTCTTTGATGAACAAAAGTCATAAAAGAGCTTTTCAAAAGGCAATTTTGTGTACATTTCCTCTAATGAAAATATAGAGATTATCTCAAAGTGTGGTATACAAGAAAATGAAAATGTAAATGGTAACAGAGTTTGTCAAAAACGGATAATTACGTGGAAAAGTTAATTAAGCCCTTGAATAATCTGCAAAAAAAACTTTATCTATGTCCCAACAAAACTACGGACTTGCAAAAAAAAACTTTATCTCTATCCCAACAAAAGTAGACTTTTAGAACATAGTCTACAAAATATAACAAATAAAAAGGTCATTAAATTACCCCTACCAAAAATTATATTTTTAACCAAAATAATGAAATTTTGTAATGCGAATTAAGCTTGGATGAACAAAGGCCATAAAAAGGGTTTTCAAAAGGCAACTTAAACTATGGAATACAAGAAAACAAAAACGCAAATGGCAACAACAAAGTTTGTCAAAAACTGATACGAGCAAGTCAAGAAAATGAAAACGCAAATGGCAACAACAGAGTTTGTAAAAAACTGATAATTATACTTGATAAGAGCAAGTCAATTTGAGCTCATCGTTTATAGCGTTTACTTGATCCACATAATTTTTATAATAAATTGCCTCAAATAAAACAAGCAACTGCCATAAGGAGCATTATATGGATGACCCGCTATTTTCAAGAGTCGTTTTTGTGTTGGATCATTTTTCCTGAACGGAGGTTGGGGAAGGAGGATGAAATGCAAGGTGAGCCCAATTTAGAAAGGAAAAAGTGAGAAACCCTTACATGGTTTTCTTCTTATTGTCTTCTTTAAAATTGACAGAGATTAACAAAAAAATCAATGAACAATGAATCCCACTATGGGATGAATTATTCCCCAAAATTTCTAACCAACGGCTATTTCAATTAATCATTTATCTCTGCTTTTCCAGTCTCGTAAATGGTTGAGAAAGGATTTTTAATATAATACATTAATTGGAAAAGCATTTCCATGTTCATAAGCTCAAGGTTTCAAAGTTAGAGAATCTGGAAATTTCAATATTCCTATCTAAAATTTACATGAGAATCCATAAAGCAATATGCCTTAGGAGTTTCAATATTATTTCACCCAAAAATTGGGAGGGTGGTTTCTACTTCTTGCAGTGGAGCTCATAGATCCAACATAGGCCCATCTCAATATTGGCCTGTTACGTGGTTGAGAAAGGGTTTTTTAATGGAATTGATCAAATAAAGATGCATTTCCATGTTTAAAAGCTCCATGTTTCAAGGTTGAAAATCTGGGGATTTCAATACTCCAATATTATGTGAAATTTTACATATCCACCCTCACCTTTTAGTCTTGAAGTTCATATGGTTGTGTTATTGTCCACATTCAACGCACAAACCAAAAACAAACATGTGGATCATTGCAACTTCCAAACTATATCAATGTGAAATTTGCATATTCCCATACAATGACTTTTATTTCTAGGCACTTACCAGCTTGGAGACTCAATCTATGATTGAAGTCTTGGCAGCAGGAGATACACCACTTTTGTCAGTGATAGATGCGAGGACCCCTTCAACCATGATCATGTTCTCTATCACTGTTGTGGCTTTCTTGGGAATCAAACCATTTTTAGAGAATGCAATCTACCAACAAAAAAACTAATTAATCAACATCCTTCCATAGACAAATCGAAACAAGAGATTATGAATTCTACAGGATGAGATATTGAGCATACATACACTAGCTCAATAGGCAAAATAGTAAACATAATGGAGGAACCAAGGGGGATTATGGTCCTTAAAAATATCCATAAATTTATTGATCGCCTTGCCTTCAGCTTCGCCATATATGCATGTAGCTTCCCAAGCTGCCTTACACCGTTCACTCACTTTTTTAGAGTGTTGAGCTCCCGAGAGCAGTAAGATGACTGTTACTCTCACGAATTTCTCATATGGACCTGCAAGTTTCCTATTCCCTCAGCCACCTCATTTCAGACTTTTAAGAGAAGCAAAATTTCATAATTCATTGGATTTAGACAATATTAATGCAGCATAAATCTGGCACATAAACAAATCAAACTCTATATTTAGGAAAATAAATTGCAAAAATTAAGGAAGGGGCCTTTTGAGACAGAGCTTATAGATATTATGATATATGTAATAGATATTGAACATCTCTTGACCATCATTAAACCACAATTCGCAACTGCAGGATCACACATCTCAATTTCAGCTGAAATTATGGTGGTAACAAGGTTGAGGAGAAAATGATGTGCATAGATGTCAAGCGAAGAGGAGAAGAATGCAACGACTGGAAAAGGCAGTGTATTGGCGGTTTTGGACGTTTGTTGCCATCGACAGAGTCTTTGTCGTGTATTCATGCACCATAAAACTCATGTTCACTACCATAAAATCCATGAATAATTCAAACCAACACTCCTGGAACTCCCGTGTAAAAATGGTGCGCATAGATGTCAAGTGGAGAGCAGAAGGGTGGGCGTAAAAATCTATGCACATATGTCAGACAGAAATGAGAAGTGTAGAAAAAAAAGCGAGAGGTGCATTGATTCAAAAGAAAGGCCTATCGGCCTAATTACCAAACATTATAATAACATATTTGCCCCAAATGAGTTATTTAAAATAACACAATTGAAAACGGGGGAAATTTTGGTACCATATCCCGAACCAACAAAATGTCGAAACAGAAAGTCAACCCCGAAAAAAATTGAATATATCGCGAGAGGTTTAGCGAAAATACCATAATGGCAAAAAGATACCCAATTTTTTTTCCCAAATATATATTCCATCCCCCGGAAAAAAATATAAATAAATCATATATTTTATTTATTAAAATATCAAAATCATATGTTTTTCTTATCATAATACTTACATTTCAAAATATTATTTGTCTTTTGTTAAAATAGTTGGGTTTCAAATATGCTTGAAACATGTTCCGACAAATAAATTTTGCCTAACTTATAATCAACTTGCACACGCAGCTCTAGCGACAAAACGAACGCCACACTAAACAATACCTGGGATATACCTTTTCTTAAAGTTTATTCTAGCACATTGTGTGGAAGGCCCACATCATCGAATGGCATGACACATGGCAAACCAGAGTGTCGCAAAATTGTGTGATCTCGACGCCACTGATTTTGGGCGACACATCTTGGATTCTAGAGCCTGGTGGTGGACATCAAAAAATTTCGTGATTGCACATCTTCCTCACATAATTTGTCGAAATATACCCTCATTGCTTCGATCCTACTAAACATAAAGGGAGGTGGAGGAGGTGATGGTGGTGGAAACAATATGATTTAGCTGCTGAGAAGATTTATACGATAATTCTTCGGTATTCAACAGTTTCGTCTTCTGCTGAAACAAAATAACATTTAAAAGAGTAGGCGGGATTTGCAGGGGCGCTGGTAGAAAACAAGCAGAGCTAAGGTTTGCAGCAGAAGTTTAGTTTTGGGCACCATGGAGAGGCGAGAGTGGGGGGGGGGGGGGGGTGGGTGGGGAGTTCCACTCCCTCCTATAGTCAGGCAATCTCTAATCGATTCAAGAAACCTCTGGAGGCTGAAACCGAAGTTTTAGGAGGAGGGAAACAGGAAAATAGAGGCAAATAGTGGCAAGAAAATATGCAGGAAGAAGTCAGAAGGGAAAAGCAAATAGAAGGAGAAAATCAAAATGTTGACACCAGAAATTGGATTGGACCTTGTAAGCCTAGGGCAACCATTACACTCTGAGTGGTGTTAAGTGATCCAGCGCTACATGCGCATAAGGAACACATGGCAACTTATGCATTCATTTGTAAATTCATGGGGTTATGGCCAACAGAGAAGGCTTTACAGGTATGGATGAAGAATCATTGGAAACCTAAGCGGGATATAGATCTGCACCTTGGATCCAAGGGTTTCTTCACTATAGTTTTTACAAACATTGAGAATAAAGGCAGGGTGTTTGAAGGAGGGCCCTACTTCTATGCTGCTGCAGGACTCTATATGCGGCCTTGGGTGATGAATTTTGCCCCGGAGCGTGAGACATTCACTTCGGTCTTGGTTTGGGTAAGGCTCTATTCCCTACCTCTAGATTATTGGAAGTCAGAATCATTAAAAGCAATAGGAAATAAACTAGGGCATTTTGTAAAAATATCAGAGGCCACTATGCGGGGAAAGTATACCTCCTTTGCCCGTATATGCATAGAGATGGACCTCTCTAGAGCTCTATTGGATGAAGTAATTCTGGAGGTTTTTTATGAAGAATGGGTGCAAGCAGTGGACTGAACATGTTCCTTTCAGATGCCGCAAATTCCATGAACATGGGCATCTATTCAGAGATTGCCCCTTAAACAAAATGGAAAGAAAAACTAAAGCTACCTCAGGGAAAGGAACTGAAAGCTTTAACAAAGTGGGGAATAGAGGTAAAGGAGGAAGAAAATACCAAAAGAAAATCAACGAGGAAAAGTAGCTAAGTTAGAATAGCTATAAGGTATTAGAAGAATAAGAGGAGCAAGATAAAGCAAACCAGACTCTTGAGGACAACCCTGTAGAGAAGGAAAAGGAAGAGAGCATGGAGGATACACATGAAAACAACCAACAAAAGGAGGATCTGTTGAATAATATGGAACTTGATAGGGACCAAGAGATGACCTCGAGCGAGGTGAGAACAGAGGATCATGAACTGCAGGATATTCTTGATAGGGAGCATCTAGATCTGGAAAAGTTCCTGGAGCAGGGAACCACAAAAAGGAATGGATTCGCTACCACAAGAGGAGTTCAATAGAGTGCAAAAACTATTCCTATGGAGAACTCAGGCAAAAGGTTCAGGAGTCAAAAGAAACCATGATAGTTAGGACAATGAAGGGGTGAAAACAATGAAGGCAACATTGAGACTAGCTCCTAGGAACCCACGCAAGAAAAGAGGTAGGAAAAAATAGAATGAGCTACTGATAGAGTGTGGAAAACTCATGAACGATTCAAGTAAGATGAAAGACCTAACGAGTTACTCATTTACAAATCTTTCTTAATGAAGCTCATAACATGGAATATTAGGGGTCTAGGAAGTAAAAGGAAACAAAGGAATCTTAGAAATAGAATGAAAGAAGAAAAACCAGATATGATTTTCATCCAAGAAACAAAATGTTCAGTAGAAAAAATAAGAGAAATACACAGCAAATGGCTGATTAAATATGAATATCTGGAAGTTAAAGCAGACAAAACATGAGGAGGAATTCTCACACTTTGGAACCCTCAAAAACTAGGAATCCTTGATGCTGAAGCATCCAGGAACTACATATCAATGGTTATTCAACCTTTGGGGGACAAGGAAGTTTATTTGATCACAAATGTTTATGGTCCACAGAAGCCTGAAGACAAACTCAAGCTTCTTACCTCACTAGAGGATTTAAGAGAAAGACATTCGGGCATCCCCTGGATTTTGGGAGGGGAATTTAACATGATTAGGTCCCTATCCAAAAAAAAAAAGGTGGAACTAGATCACTAGGCAGAGATTCCATAGCATTTCATAATTTTATAAACAATATGAGGCTAGTAGACACAAAGACAAGTAATGGAATCTTTACCTGGAATAATAAAAGGGGAGGAGAGTCTTAAGTGGCCTCAAAACTAGACAGATTTATTATCTCAGAGGACCTTATCCTTACAGCCCTTGACTTGTCAGCGATGATACTCCCTTTTGGTGGCTCGGATCATTGGCCAGTTCAACTTGAAGCGTCCTTTATAGGAACTCCAAGAAATAGACCTTTCAAGTTTGAGAACATTTGGTTTACCCATCTGCACTTTATTAGCAATATTCAAAAACGGTGGATAGAGGATATGCAAGTTCAGGGCACTAAAATGTTCCTCCTGCATAAATATTGAAACATATCAAACTCAGGCTTAAAGATTGGAATAAGAATGAGTTTGGCAACATTTTTTAAGCCAAAAAAGTTGTTAAATGGAAGCTACATGAAATTAATCATATCCTCATTACAGATGGCTTCAACGAGGGAAGAAAGGAACAAGTTGACTATCATCAACAGGAATGGAAGAATTATGCAAGCAAGAGGAGATATTCTAGAAACAGACATCAAGGGTATAATGGTTAAAAGAAGGAGAAAGGAACACAAGGTTTTTCACAAATCTATCGTGGATCACAAGTCTCATAACAAGATCTCAAAAATCAAAGATTTTCAAGGAAATCAACTCAAACTGACAAAGAAATAGAAGTTGTGGTGGTTCAACATTTCCAAGGCATAGCTAAGGAACCTCTCTTAGACAGATCACAATTCATCAATGACTTTACAAAGCACATTCCTAAGCTGGTGACAAGAGAAGACAATTATAATCTAAACACGCCTATGAATGAAGAGGAGGTCAGCAAAGTCGTCAAAGAGATGCAAAATGGGAAGGCGCCAGGTCCAGATGGTTTTAATGTTGACTTCTTTAAAGCATATTGGGGGATAGTCAAGCAGGATATCCTCGATGTGGTGGAGGACTCAAGGAAAAATATAATTGTTTTGAAAGTGCTCAATACCTCTTTCATATCCTTGATTCCAAAGCAGGATAATGTTATGACCCTAGACAGATTCAGACCAGTAACATTATGCAATGTGGTGTACAAAATAATTGCCAACAAGCTTAAGCCCCTTCTTCCAACTCTCGTATCTGAGGAACAAATTAGGTATGTGGAAGGCAGGCAAATTCTCAACAACATCATTCAAGCTCACAAGGTGGCTCACTCACTTAAGAGCAATAGGCAGGCATGAATGGTTATGCAACTTGACCTAGAAAAGGCTTATGATAAGCTAAGTTGGGCTTACATCAGGAGAGTTCTTATAACATATGGCTTTGACCATAACTGGGTAAGAATGGGTAATGGCCCTTGTAACTACCTCTAGTTTTTCAATCCTGTTAAATGGTTCACCATCCAAACCCTTTAATCCTACGAGAGCTCTCAGATAAGGAGATCCACTATCACCCTTCCTCCTTATTCTCGTGATGGAAGGGCTTGGCAAAGCTATCAAATCTGCCAAAGTAGAAGGCAAAATCCAGGGTCTCAAACTCACCATGAACGGAGATGCTTTGACCCATCAACAATTTGTGGATGATACCATGCTGCAGGGTACAACGACGGTTAGGGAAGTTCTAGCCTACAAACAAATCCTGAAAGACATTGCAATGGCTGCAGGCATAGAGGTAAGCCTTACCAAATCAAAGATTTTATTTTTTAATATTGACATTGCTATTCAGAGAAATATATCTAGAATTCTAGGCTTTCAAAGAGATATGCTACCCTCCAAATATTTGGGAGTACCGCTAACAGACAAACCTCTGAGCAAGGGGAGCCTGTGACTAATAAGCTATAGGACAAAATCCGGAAATGGACAAATAGGTCTTTGAATTTAGCAGGACGACTAGTGCTCACAAAAGTTGTCCTACAAATTGTCCCCATCTTTATGTTTTCAGCCCTTCTAGCTCCTAAAGGAGTCATGCAACAATGCAGAAATATCCATAGAGATTTTCTTTGGGGCAAAGGGGAAGAGAAAAAAAATGGGCCTTGGTAGCCTGGGAAAAGATCTGTAAACCTAAGACACATGGAGGTTTGGGACTGGATGATCCTTAAATGCTAAACAAAGTTTTGGGGGCAAAACTATGGTGGAGATGGCTAAAAGATGTGGCTTCCCCTTGGGCCCAAATTTGGAAATAGAAATATGCAAACAATTGGCAAGACAGGGATCACATTAGAATGTCTGGGCTAATCAAAGGCTCCCACATTTGGAACAAAGCTTGGGAGAATAGAGCCATTGTTCATAAACAAAGTTTCTGGGAAATCAGAGATGGAAATCTTGCTTGGTTTTGGGAGGATAATTGGCAACAGGAACCTAAATTGTTAAGAGAAGAATTTGCAAATCTTAAGAGTGATACTGACAACAAAGGGTTACTCAGAGTAATTAACATCTAGGATCAGGAAAAAAGTGAAGGCAAATGGAGAATATGGAAGAACCTGGTATACGGTGATGACTCTCCATTGAAGGCACAGGCAGAAGCTCTAACAATCATCCTGGAACAGAGAAAGATTCTGACATCAGCAGATTCAGACCAGTTGAGATTGGGCAAAAACAATGAAGGCACCTTTAACCTCAAAGAGGCCAAGCACATAGCTCTTGGGCTTGACTTTCCAAACCCTGATTGGGTATGGAAGGACCTACGGCAGAACCAAAGCTAGATGAAAATGAAATTGTTTATGTAGTTAGTGCAGCATAAAAAAATTGTTCATCTAGATGCGAGCTATGTGAATTATAAGACGAAACTGTGGATCACCTTCTCAACCTCTACCCATTCACATCCACATTGTGGAATTGGATAGCTTCAATATTCAAACAAACAGACAGGGACATGGGCAACATTACCAGTACGTTAAACAAATGGAGGAAAAATTTCTTTGATAATGAAATATTCAACAAAGCTTGGGCTTTAGCTCCAGGCTTTCTAATTTGGGATGTTTGGAAAGAATGCAACAATAGAATATTCAAAATCAGGAAAGGTTCCTCCCAGAGCATCAAGGCACAGATTTTAAGACAACTCAATGAGACAGTAGGAACCCTCATTAAAAACCCCCCCGAGAACCACCCTAAAGATATGGATGTGCAGATACTACTACATTTGGGTCTTCAAGGGCTTGTCCCACAGGGCAAAAACAAGAATGCAAGTCATATAATTCCTGATAAGGATTTCTATCAACCTCCCCCTCAAGGTTTTATGAAATGCAATATATGTGGGGCCTCAAAAGGAAATTCGGGCATGGCTGGTTATGGAGGAGTGAAAAGAGATGAAAAGGGTTCTATAAAAACCATCTTTCATAGTCATTTGGGGAAAGCCACTAACAATATGGCAGAGCTCATGGCCCTTGATCAATGCTTAGAAATCTTGAGGGACTCAAATCTTCATAATACTATAATTGACGTTGATTCCAAATTGATTATTAATTCGGTCAAGAAAATTTGTTATGGCTCAGCTCCGAACAAAGTTTTCAGACACTGGACGCTTCTGCAAGTCTATCAATGGATTCAATCCCACCTGTAGAACATGAGAACCTTAAGTTTCACTAATGTGCACCGAACAACCAACAAATTAGCGGACATCTTAGCTAATGAAGGCGTACTCTATGATAAAAGCAACAAAAAATATGAATGGATAGAGACCCCTCATGGTAGATTGAGGGAAAAGTGTCTCAAATAGGAGAACGCAGACAGGGAGTTCTATCAGAGCAGGGGAAACTAGTAGGTTGTAGACTTTTGGAAACAGATGAATTTCAGTCTATATGGCTCAGCATTTTAGGGATATATACAAACAGGATGTTCGATCCTTAGGCGGGATTGTGCCCGGAACTCTACAAACCCAAGGTTCTTGGGTGAGATTCAATAGATAGAACAAGTATTTACATAAATATGAATTACACTATAGATCGCTTTTTCATTGGCTATGCAGGGAGCTTGGTTAATGTGTGAGCAGATAGGAGAAATAGTGACAATATTCTTAATTTTGCATGGCATATAGCAAAGTGGTTACCCAGCCAGACGGACCTGAAATTAACTTTAACGACGGTTTTATTAGGCTTTGGGTCCGAAAGTAGTGTTAGACATCGAGCAAGTTACTCAGCCTGGCGTGGATCGCTCGCATTTGGTTGATTTCGAGCTGACTACATGCACGAGGGTTATCAGCCCAGATGGACCCGAAATTTTTATAGTGAGGTCTCTAAATGCTTATCAGGTTCGATTCAAGAATTAAAGGGTGTGCTTGTTAGTGTTCCGATATTGTGTCTCGACTGTTAGATCTCTGATAGCTGATCACATGGTCTTGGCGTTTGATTAAATTTTGGAGGTTACGATGTCATGTTTTGTGGGCCCTCGACCCGGATAGTGGGCCTTTGGCTCAGTTTCCAAGGTTATGTGTGGCTAGATAAAGTTATGGCCCACATCTCCTTTGTACATTATGTAATGTGTTTTTATAATATAATTGAATAGAAGGACCGACGCTTAAGTTAGCAAAAAAAAACAGTTTCGTCTTCTATGCATGCTCTAATTTGTCGGACCCTCCTAGAACTCCAGTGTAAAAATGGTGCACATTGATGTCAAGTGGAGAGCATAAGGGTGGGCTTAAAAATTTGTGCACAAATGTCAAATGGAAACAAGAAGTGTAGATTAAAAAATATAGGTGCATTTATTCAAAAGAAAGGCCTATTGACCTAATTAATTTGTACAATGTTCACATTGAGGTCGTCCCTCACACGTTTGGAACATTTTTGACTTTACTCCACCCCAAATTCCAGTCAATGAAGTGCATGAGAGCTATGTGTTAGAAACCTTGTTCAAAGTTCGTTGTATTTAGTAAGAGCATTACGTTATAATATAGGATTTGAATTTAAGTGTAGGGGATAATAATTTTCCTCCATTGAATTAGACTCGTTTTAAGTTATTCTTAAATTACGAAAAATATTTATAAATAAATTTGTTAGAGAAAAATAAATAAAATAATATTTAATTTGTTGTTTTGTGAAATAAATGGAAGTATTTCTATATAATGTTGTAGCCTATCTCATATTTGGGTGTCCTACACTCTTTGATGGATGGCAGGTCCTTTTTGATATCGGCTTGGGGAGGTACTTTACCTTTCCCTTTCCGATTGGCTTGAGATTTGCCCTTTCCACGTGTTTCTTCTGTAAAAATAAGGGACACATGAAGAAGGAATGTGCCAAATTTTAGAAATGGCTTGCAGACAAAGGTAATTTGATCTCATTTGTTTGTTATGAATCTAATATGGTTAATGTTAATATTAACACATGGTGGATTGATTTTGGATCAACAATTCACATTTCGAATTCCTTGCAGGGTTTGCAAAACCTAAGGAAGCCAGTGGGAAGTGAGCAAAGCATCTTATCAAGAAACAAGATTGGCTCGCATGTGGAAGCTATAGGAACATGTTATTTAACTTTAAGTAGTGGTTTTGTTTTAGAATTAGAAAAGACCTTTTATGTTCCAAGTTTTTCTAGAAACTTGATTTCAGTTTCAAGGCTTGTACCTTTTGGATATTCCTTTAACTTTTCAGAAAAATCCTTTAGTCTATTTTATAAATCTGATTATGTTGGGAATGGTATTTTGTCTAATGGTCTTTACTACATTAATTTACAAAACAATGTCACTTATGATTCAATGCATGTTCACACTAGCACTAAAAGATGTGTTATTAAAGAAGATTCCTCTATATTATGGCACCAGAGACTAGGTCATATCTCCATAGAAATAATTAAAAGATTGGTAAATGAAGGGGTACTTAATACTCTCGATTTTACTGATTTTGAGACTTGTGTGGACTGCATAAAGGGAAAGTAGACCAACAAGTCAAAGAAAGGTGCCAATAGGAGTTCAAACATATTAGAGATCATACATACTGATATATGTAGTCCAAACATGGACTCGCATGGTCAGAGATACTTCATCTCTTTTATAGATGATTACTCACGATATATGTATCTCTACATGCTTCATAAAAAGAGTGAAACATTAGATGCCTTTAAGATCTTTAATGCTGAAGTAGAGAAACAATGCGGCAAGCAAATTAAGATCGCGAGATCAGATAGAGGTGGAGAATATTATGGTAGATACACAGAAGATGGACAAGCACCTGGGTCATTCGCTAAATTTCTTCAAGAGCATGGGATTGTTGCCTAATACACCATGCCTGGTTCACCCGACCAGAATGTTGCCTAATACACCATGCCTGGTTCACCCGACCAGAATGGTGTAGTAGAAAGAAGAAAACGAGTTCCAACCAAGGCGGTTCCTAAAACGCCATTTGAATTATGGAAAGGTTGGAAACCAACTTTGCGACATATGCACGTTTGTGGATGCCCATCTGAAGTGAGAATTTATAATCCACAAGAGAAGAAGCTGGACCCAAGGACCATTAGTGGGTATTTCATTGGATATGCTGAAAGGTCTAAAGGTTACAGATTTTACTGTCCACCTCACAACACTAGGATTGTGGAATCAAGAAATGCAAAGTTTCTTGAAAATGACTTGATTAGTGGGAGCGATCAAACCAGGAACATAGTTTTTGAGAAGGAGCATTCAAAATCTCAACCTTCCACCTCAAGTGATAGATTGGTTATTGTTCATAGTACCCCTCAAGTACAAACTGGTGTTGAACAACCAATTGTTGAAGTTCCACAAGCTGCTAATGATATTCCAGTAGATCAGGGAGTTCAAGAGTTGTCAAGAACTTTTGAACAACAAGTTGAACCACATACTTCTCAGGGAGATGATGGTACAACATTAAGAAGATATACCAGACCAAAGAGATCAGCAATTCCTGATGATTATGGTGTGTATCTGCAAGAATCTGACTACAACATTGGAGCCGAAAATGATCCCGAGTCATTTTCACAAGCCATGAGTTGCAAAGAATTAGAACTATGGTATGATGCCATGAAGGAAGAGATGAATTCCATAAAGAGTAACGAAGTCTGGGATCTTGTTGAGTTTCCTAATGGTGCAAAAGCCATTGGATGTAAATGGGTCTTTAAGATAAAGAAAGACTCACTGGGCAACATTGAGAGATACAAGACAAGACTTGTTGCTAAGGGATTCACTTAGAAAGAAGGAATCGACTACACGGAGACTTTTTCTCCTGTATCTAAGAAAGATTCCTTGCACGTTATTATAACATTATTAGCCCATTTTGACTTGGAGTTGCAACAAATAGATGTGAAAACGACATTTCTCAATGGAGATCTAGAGGAGGAGGTTTACATGAAACAACCTGAAGGATTCCCCTCTAGTGATGGTAAGCAATTGGTTTGCAAGCTCAAGAAGTCATTATATGGTTTAAAATAAGCATCCCCCCAATGGTATTTGAAATTCCATAATGTAATTTCTTCTTTTGGTTTTGTAGAAAACATTATGGATCAATGTATATACCTGAAAGTTAGTGGGAGTAAAATTTGTTTTCTTGTTTTATATGTGGATGACATTTTGCTAGTAACCAATGATAAGGGTTTGCTACATGAGGTGAAACAATTTCTCTCTAAAAATTTTGATATGAAGGATATGGGTGAGGCATATTATTTCATTAGCATTAAGATCCATAGAGACATATTTCGAGGCATCTTGGGTCTGTCACAGGAAACCTATATTAATAAAATTTTAGAGAGATTTTGGATGAAGGATTGTTCACCGAGTGTAGCTCCCATTGTGAAGGGTGATAGGTTCAATTTGAACCAATGCCCGAAGAACAACTTTGAAAGGGAACAAATGAAGAACATTCCATATGCTTCTGCTTTCGGGAGCCTAATGTATGCTCAAGTCTGCACAAGACCTGACATTGCATTTGTTGTAGGAATGTTGGGACGATATCAGAGTGATCTAGGTTTAGACCACTGGAGAGCTGCAAAGAAAGTAATGAGGTACCTTCAAGGAACCAAAGACTGCATGCTTATGTATAGACGGACAGACAACTTGGAAGTAATTGGCTACTCAGATTCTGACTTTGTTGGATGTGTTGATTCACACAAATCAACATCAGGGTACATTTTTATGATGGTCGGTGGAGCTGTATCATGGAGGAGTGCCAAGCAGACCTTGATTGCCAGTTCCACTATGGAAGCTGAGCTCGTCTCCTCTTTTGAGGCTACTTTACATGGTGTATGGCTTAAGAGTTTCATTTCTGGGCTTAGAATTATGGATTCTGTCTCTAAGCCATTGCGAATATATTGCGACAATTCAGCTGCTGTTTTTATGGCTAAAAACAACAAAAGTGGAGTCGAAATAAACACATCGACATTAAGTATTTAGCTATAAGGGAACGTGTTAAAGAAAAGAAAGTGGTCATTGAGCACATCAGCACTGAGTTGATGATTGCTGATCCTTTGACTAAAGGCATGCCACCATTTAAATTCAAGGATCATGTAATGAATATGGGACTTGGTTCCATTATGTAGTTTCTCATTGTTTGGACAATGTTATTTTAATGAAATTCTTAATTATTGTGATGTTTTTCTCATATTTATGTGCACCTTAAGTTGATTTGAGAAAATTCATTTAAGAAGGACCAAGAATAAACATAAGGTTTATTCATTAAGAAGTTGTTGCCACATAAATTATAATAAGAATAAATACATAGTAATACATGGAAGATAATACCCATCATTAGAGGACTTATCGCCATGATTCATGTATCTATTACTTAATACAGATTATCAATGGACATTAAGTTTGGAAGTATGGAGCAAGTGGGAGAATGTTAAGCTCCATTAATTTTTTCCAAATGTAACCTATAGTTATGGAACTAAACTACAGTCTTTCCTTAATTTTTGGAAACTAATTGCAGTAATTTCCTTAAATTAAGGAAATCAACTGCAGTCAATTAATTTTCTTGTTGGGAGCTTCTGAAGTGGTCTATTACTCCATCTGGAGTTCTCTACCTTGATCTGTGGAACACCTGACACATAGCCATTAGAAGCTTGATGGAAGCTTGGCTATAAATTCATCTGTTTGGTCCCCAAGCTAGCATCTCAATCCGCTTCAGTTGTTTACACCATCTAGCTGAGAGAGCAGAGCTTGGAAGTGCCTTCAGATTTTCTGTGATTTTTCTTTTTGCTTGGATTGAAGCTGGAGTGCTGTTTCAGTAAATAAAGCAAGTGGATTGTGGTTTGCAGCAAGAGCGTTATCAATGGCTGGAGGTAATCTTGGGCATTGAAAACGCTCTTGCTACAAACCACAGTCCACTTGCTTTATTTACTGAAACAACACTCCAACTTCAATCCAAGCAAAAAGAAAAATCATAGAAAATCTGAAGGCACTTCCAAGCTCTGCTCTTTCAGCTAGATGGTGTAAACAACTGAAGGGGATTGAGATGCTAGCTTGGGGACCAAACATATGAATTTATAACGAAGCTTCCATCAAGCTTCTAATGGCTATGTGTCAGGTGTTCCACAGATCAAGGTAGAGAACTCCAGATGGAGTAATGGACCACTTCAGAAGCTCCCAACAAGAAAATTAATTGACTGCAGTTGATTTCCTTAATTTAAGGAAATTACTGCAATTAGTTTCCAAAAATTAAGGAAAGACTACAGTTTAGTTCCATAACTGTAGGTTACAGTTGGAAAAAATTAATGGAGCTTAACATTCTTTGAACGTATAATTTTAAACAGCTTTTAGAAAACCTATTAATTTTTTTTTTAATTTTATTAGATTCTTAGATTCTTTAATTCTGCATATAGAATCACTGTTGTAATTCTAACAATAAAAACCCAGACACAAGTAGAAAAAAAATAACAATAATACATATTTATCTTTAAAAATGACATTTTTAAACTCAAGGATCAGGAAGATGAAATAATATGGTCAATAAAACTTCTGGAATTTACATAGTAATGCTAATCTACAAGGTTAGAATAGAAGATAATGAAAGAAGAGATAAAAAATCGCAGTGGAAGTCAATCTAAAAGTTGAACAATCTCGTAAAAACCCAGATATCTCTATGGTTGACCTTATCCAACAAAGTACTCACATGGGTTAATTGGAAAAAACCATTTTGAGGGGTCTTGGTAGGCATATTCTTTACAAAAATAAGGACGAATCTATAGATCACATATTTTTGCACTACCTTTACACTAAGAAGTTTGGTATGATGCTCTTAACGTGATTTATGAAAAAGGAAAATTGGATGGGAGATTTATTTCTGATTGTTTTAAAAATTGGTGGGAGGAAAAAAACAGTTTCGTCATAAGGATTTCCACTATACTATTATTTGGGGCACTATGATTCACAGGAAAGAAAAGAAAATTCCAAGGCAAAGAGATCATAATATTATAGGTCAATCATCAAGTTAGATTGCGTATAAAAGAAACTGGAAACCTCATAAAGAATTTTGAAGTTATAGATTTCAAGGTATAGAAAAATCAAAGGCATGGGATACTTGGATGAAGAAAGCCAAAGGGACCCCAAACCTTATGGACCAGGAGGCATAATCTTTCTAAAAGAAAATCACTTTATCTCTTTTAAGTTAGTGATTGGATAAGGTTCAAATAACATGGCAAAACTGTTGGCCTTGTGGTTGTTGCTAGAAATTACATTTGACAAATCCATAACCACTTTTCATATCAAGGGATATGAGAATCCCATTATTGATTGGGCGCAGGGAATAAATAAGCTAAAAAACTTACCTCTTATCGTGATCATGGAATAAACTAGAGAGGTAATAAACAAGTTGGAATATATTTATTTAACACTTCTTCACAAAGAACTAAATGGAAGGCAAGACAAACTTTCCAAAGAAGCACTTCTCTTCAAGAGAGTATGTAGGCTTTCCTGAAATGGGTGAAATAGATCCTCTCCCAAAATATGTTATGTCTCTTCATTGAGTACTTGCAAAAAGGAGGAAGAAATCTCTGTTTGGATGTAGATGTCAACTTCTCCGATGTTGTCGTCAAAACTTTATAGTCTTGTTTGATGTATTTAGGTTTGTGCATTTTAAGAGATTTTTGGAGCTTAGCTTAATGTTTCCCTTTGTGGTTGTGTATTTATCCTTACTAAAGTTTTCCTTTGTGATTGTGTATTTATTCTTTGTTATTTTGTCAAGAGAGGTGATCCTATTTGATCCTTGAACATTGTGATTATTGTACATGCACATGATTGTTTTGTTTCATCAATACAAACCAAATATCATTGAAAAATGCCTACAAAGAAACAAAGAAACAAACTTTGATTAGCATAAAAAGAGTTGAAGAACACATGCGTTTTAGTGGTATGTATTAAAACCAATTTCACAACAAACTAACAATTACAATAAACAATAAAGATGACAAGTTCCATTCCTTCTTTATGCTTTATGTGTTAACCCTCTATTTATTTTCCATTTTGAATGGGAAGAGTTCAGGTTAAGTTATATGAAATGTTTGTAACTCGAGGAATCCTATTGTAACTGTCTTGGGGCAAAAGAAATGCATAAAATAATGTAGATTGGAAAGAGACTTGAACTAATTGACCTGTAAGGTGTTTGCGTTCAACCAAAGTTATGGAAAGTAATTCTAAATATGTCCTCTCTTTTGAAAAGAAATATCTTGTTTGTTGCATTAGTTGATATGTAAAAACATTTTCCCTTGAAAATAAACTCACCAACATAAGTCCATCTTGATGACTAATTTACTAGAGAAAAAGAAGATTAAAAAACAAATCAAAAGTTATACTGATCCATGCTAAAGTCTACATATAAATATATATTCAACTTTTAATTATGTTATGTCACAGTCTGTTTTAGTGTTACACAAGAAAAAAGTAACGAGGATTTTCCCACATAGGCAGGGCTATAAAGCACTCAACTTTTTTTGGTGCAATGGCATCGACTTATATTTACATAATTTCTAGACAATTCTTGCTAAGTTTGGACAACCTCTAATAGGTCAGGTATAATGTACATAGACAGTTTGTTTGAAATAAATCTATTTGTATTGGCCTATTCGACAGGCTAGCTTGCTTCTCCATTTCACATTATGTTGGACTCAACTTCTGAATTAATAGTCTCGCTGTATTTTTCAACAAAGGGATTATTTGCATCTTTGAAAAAATCACCTAGCCATGTCATGAACACCAAACCAAAAATGCCTCCTACTGTAAATAAAAACAACCTATTTGATGTTGATAGCTGGTTCCCAATGATACCCACAACTAAAATGGTGATCAAATCACATGTCGAGACCAAGATATTTAATCAATATTGAATATTCAATAATTATAATAGCTTGACTTATGATATATATTTATTAGGTAAAAAGAGGAAAGAACAGAAACCTTCAGCAGATGTCAGATGACAGATTGCTCGAACAACTAACTTCATATAAACAAGGGCCTGTGAATAAGAAATTCCAATCCAGTGACACTGAATATTACTTTTTTTGTTGTCAGTACATACTGAGGTACCTGCCAAGGAAATGATATTTTCTCTTCCTTTTCATTTTGGTAATCTAAGTTGAACAATGCCATATGATCCTTATTTTCAGGCTTGGAATCCGAGACAATGTTAATATAATATGTGATGGATCTTGAGGTAATTCTCTTATCAATTTCTAACTAGAGCAGCCCTGATGTGAAAAATGCAACAAAACATAGTAACATGCCCAAAAGCAACCTTCATATTTCTTTCATAGTAACTCCATGCTTCTCTAAAAGAGGAGAAATCACTTGGTCCAAAAGGGGAAGGAAAATGAGGATGAGGAGTGGATTAAGAGCCTGTCAATGAAACAAAATTTGACCATGTTACCCTAGTTGTATATATTTTAAAATCAAATTATCCATATGTTACAACTCAACTAAAGGTTCAATGGGGGGATATCCCCCTCCTACTCCGCTGTTACTAAATATAGGTACCATAGTTCAACTAATAGGTATTTCAGTCCCAAAGGGGCAAGAGCTCAAACCTCTCGAAGGAGCAACGACTATAGGGAGTGCTTTGAAGTTGCGTAGTTCATTCATGACCAGAGCAGAACCATTGCCTGCAGTTTAATCAAGCTTAGAATTGGCCTCTGAAGTGGACCTTTCAGTGTCTGGATTTAACTCAGGCCCTATTGGAATCAAAATTAGAAGAAGAATCTACAAAATACTCTAGATTTGAAGAATGAGTACCAGTGATAATTAGGCGACTAAGCCTGTCCCCACGTTGCCTCTTAACAATCTTGAGCCTTTGGGTCATCTGACGACCTATGTGAAATTTCCCATCGCCTGCTGCAGAATCGTGTGGGGGTTAGTAAGGCCTTAAAATCTAAGGTCCATGCACCTAAATTCGATGCACGAAGGACCTTCCAATTAGAGAAGAAGACGAATAGAAAAAGGAGCAATGAAAACAAACAACATATCAAACTTGGATAGGTGTGAGGAGGATGAAAATAAAGCTCTCTGATTCGCTAGAGAAAACAATGTTTGCACACCCGAAGCCCGCAAAGAAAAGTGTTTATCAACATAAATATATAAATAATAATGGTAAATATATTGCTTTTTTAGTTTAGGTGGTAATTCATCATTTTTCTGACAATTTTAAAACTAAAAATGAATATTTAGAACTTAATATGATTATGTGTGAGATATTTAGTGCACATTGCATACCAGAGGGAATGAAGATAAAAAATTAAGTGTAATTTATTTAATGAATAAGTTGTGCAAGGGAGGTGGGGGAGATGAACAAAATCTTACTAACATTATGTCGTGTTATTACTACTCTTATAGACATGTTACTTACATGTATGTTTGGGTTAGCTTTTCTGTGGTATGTAAGTATTTTGATCCTTAATGTAATTGAGAATGGATTTAGATTGTAATTTTGTATCTATATTTGGAAAAGGGTGAAAGGATAGTAAACTTACAAGACTGTTATGGGATTCGTAGGGAGGGAGGACAAAGACTTGCATAATAGCAATTGTTTCACCATCTTTCCACTATATTGAAGAAACTCTCAACACTTTGGATTATGCCCACAAGGCCAAAATTTTAAAAAATAATCCAAAGGTCTCATTTTCTTCCCTTTCTATTATCTCGTATAGCCATATTTGTATTCCTAGTGACATACTAGTACTTCAAAGTTCCATTATGATTTGGAGTGTCTTTTGGTGAGTGTTTTCTTTTCATTTTTCCTTGTGTGCTTTTATATGACAAGAAAAACTAAAAAAAATTAATTGTTGGTTATTGGCACATTTGTTTGGTTAATATAGCCTGGTTTGGATTGGTTTTCTTCTTGAAAGATATTAGAAAGTGTGTTTTCTCATTTACATCTTGCATAGTGAGCGTGTTGTATAATGTTTGTTGCAATAAAAACATATACATAATGGTTGTCACAATTGCAACATTAACATACATGGTCCATCACACTTGCGACCAAATTTTCAACAAAATTACTTTCTCTACAACAAGAGGGGCTTCATGATGCAATTTTTATCTACAAACCAATTTTTAGCACCCCTTGTTGCAAGTTTGAATTTCAGAGCTTTGACCAAAATTGGAGCAGTTTGACCAACATTGACATTAACCCTTGGATGTGACTTGTAGGAGGGTTTGACTTGTTATCTTGGTGGCAGTTTTGTCTTAGTGTTGGTCTTGGTATTGGATATTTCTCATTTTGATATGATTCTATAAGAGAAGGATTGTGGGGTTTTCCCTAGCTAGTAGCCTTGGTGTCTCTTGTCTCTTTGTGATCTCTATATTTTCATGAAAGATTGAACATTTGTATAATTTCTTGATGAAGAAGACATCTAACATTCACAAATAATTATGAATAAGAAAAATTAGGTGTTAAACATCACTACACTTAGTTGCTTTTGCAGCTGCCACATACTTTGCCTATGTAGTGGAATCTGATGGAACTGATTGTTTATGTGACCTCCAAGTGACAACTCTCGATCCAACATTGATAACATAACCTTAAGTAGATACTCCATTTTCCTTATCTCCATCAAAATCTAAATTAGAGTATCCAATCAAGCTTAAGTCATCTACCTGTGTATATTTGAGTCATTGAATGAATCATATTTAAGATTTTCATGTTCATTCTTTCACCTACACCATTCTATTGAGGGTTATAAGGCACAATTGCTTGATGTTGAATCCCATGCTAGCGAAGACAATTCTCAAATTCATTTGAATTATATTCTTTTCCTTTATCAATACAAATAGAGCCAATATGATATTATGTATCATTTTCAATCCATGCATGAAACTTTCAAAAGATTCAAATTTATTCTTCAACAGACATACCCAACACATTCTAGTGTAGTCATAATATATTTATTTACATTTGTAGAAGGAATAGGCCTAGGTCCACACAAGTCATAATGAAACGGTTCAATCTTTCTATGTACTCTAGAAATAGAATCATAAAATGGAGATGAGTGAATGCATCTCTAAAAAATTATGAGTTGGGCCCTGAATAGTCAAAATACTTGCAACAATAGTCTTTGATAAAAAATCTAATATGTCTCTACAAACAGTAGAGACTCATCATACCTCTTAGCTCCAATTCTCTTTAATCAAAATAACCCAAAAAAAATTATGCAGGTTCACGATCTCAAATGGCCTCTTTGATGTAAACCAACTCTCATATAAAATAAATCAGCTCAATACACCAACGAGTATTCAACGCAGATATAAATGGACCAACACTATAATTACAATTATATCTATATATATCCTCAAAATAACTATGACCAATGGGGAATATATTTTTTTGTATCTTGAGGGCATCTAATGATGAAGATTCAATACTTTGATGAGGCTTCTCCTTCTTCATTATTGTTCACATTATTAGAGTATAAAACAATGTGTTCTTCCATTCACAAATATGAAAATATATAAAGATTACATATATTTTCATTGTTATATTATTTCTAAAACTATGGAACGACCATCATTGCATATACGAATGGACTTATTCTTAATTATAATTCAATGAAATGCAACATATATTATTGGTGTTACCCACACAAAAATTCATGGTGAAGGGAGTTGTGATATTGAGGGAGTCTTCAAATATTCACTAGAGATTGCCTTATGCTATCTGCAACACTCACATTACACTCAACAAACTTCACAACGCCAACACTCAACAACAATGCCAATGTCAATGCTCAACACCAATGCCAACACCAACCAATAATCACAGATAAATGCAGGGATGGGTAAACACAAGTGAACACAGGTTTAGTTACAATACCACCATGGCCTTTCAAGCTGGACCTGAGTGATGAAATGTTGTCTGCAATCTTGTTACAACATGCGCAATGTGTATCAACTGATGGAGTGCCTCAACCAGTGTTTATAATTCATAAAATGACTACATAAACATTATAGTCAAGAAACAAAAGGGGAATTTATTAAGGTCGATGTGGATGAATTTCAGTTTTCCTTAGCGCAAATAGTTCTACCAAGGAAAGAAATGAAAAAGGGATAGGTTAGGCTAATGTAAAAGAAGTTACAAAGGAAAAATGATGCCAAATTTGGGACCTGCAGACATGTGCTCTAATACCATGTCAAGCCAGGTATATGGTAACCCAAGAATATTTAAATTTTATATTAAGAAGAACATTAATATATACACATAGGAGAGAGACCCTTGGGATTCACATTCCAAGGTCTCTTCATTTTCTTATTTTGTATTTACATATTTACACCATATTTTCCCAATGCCTGAGGATCAAGTGTCAACAATATATTAAGAACTAAAATCAAAACATAGCAACACATCATAGTATAAATTCAACCTCTAATCTATGTGCGCATTTGTTGCATGAAAACCATGATCCAAGGTAAAAGGGAGATGTGCCATCTTAATCATGTATAGAATGTGGGAAGGGTGTTATAATGACATGTTATACTATATGATATATGTCTAATAACTATATGAGATAAAAAGGAGTCATATAGTTTGAGTAAGCTATCAAACCATATATGTCTAGCGTAAATAAACTAACGTGTTTTGGTTAAACATCAAAAAGTCAAATGGAGAATCACCTTTCTTCAAACAAGAGGAGATGTATAGCCTGTAGCATGAAGCAAAATAAAAACTTGTTAGAAAGAGATGTTGAGGACCATGAAATGTGCAGGGGAGTAGGAAAATACAAGAAATAAGCCATGTATTCCCCAATTGGAGAGTGATTATTGTCTACTATATTACAAAATAATTTTGCGTGTGTGTGTAAATTGAGGTACATGAAAATTGTGTGTAATATGTATGCAAAAGATGGTCTTGAAACTAGTAAGTTCACGAATCTAGAAGATTGTAAGGTCATTGGAATCATCATAATCATTGTCGTTATCTTCATTATCATCATCAACACCACCATCATTGTTATCATTATTGCCATCCTTAGCATTATCATTATAATCACCATTCATGTCATTGTAATTATCATGATTATCAACATTGTCGTCAATTGTTCATAATTATCAGTGTCGTAAGAAATATCATCAACCCAAAAAATGTTATAAGTGTTAGAAAATGGTTGTTTAGGACATATATGATATATGCATGAGAAATAACAACTCTATTTTTGAGAGATGATGATGATGATCATCACCACCATTGTAATAATCATTATCATTTTCATCATCCCCATCATCATCATTAATGTAATTTCTATCATCATTGTTGTCATTGTCATCATGGACATCATGGTCATCGACGTTATCATCATCATTCATGCCATTATTATTGTTGATGATGACCTAGATGACAATGATAATAATGATGATCAGGTGATGATGACTTGGATGATGATGCCAAAGATAATGATTATGATTATGATAATGACAACATTTAAAATTGGGAATATTTTCTAAGGTCATTATCTCATCATCATCATATTCATTGTCATCATCATCATCATCATCATTGCCATTGTCATTGTAACCACCACCATATTTATCATCATAATCACCAATAATGTCATCATCATCATCTTCATTATCGTTGTTGTAATGATTATTGGCATTGTCATTAGTTTTTCATAATTGTCAATGTTATAAGAAATAATATAAATGCAAAATATTTGATGAGTGTTGGAAAATGATTTAAAAAATAGACGCAAAAATGGGTTCAACAATGGATGTAAAACTGGTTGCAAAAGTGGATTCAATAGAAGTAGATGAAAAACAAGACGCAAAACTCGACACAAAGTGGATGCAAAAAAGTATGCAATAGTCAATACAAACTTGGACTCAAAATATGATGCAAATGTAAATGCAAAAGTGGAAGAAAACACGGGTGCAATAGTAGGTGCAAAACTTGGCGCAAATTATGGTGAAACAAAAGTAGATGCAACAACAAATGAAGAAAAGGAAATAAACTTGGATGCAAAAAGGAGGCATACTTGGATGCAAAATAATATGTAAGAAATGATATAAACATGGACACAAAATTAGATGCAAAAGTGGATGCAATAGAAGTAGGTGCAAAAGTAGATGTAAAATGAGATGCAAAACCTGATGCAAAACTTGATGTAAAAGTGGATGCAAAAACATACACAATATTCGATGAAAACTTGGACACAAAATAGGATGAAAATGTGGATGCAAAAGTAGAACCAAATGTGGGTGCAATGGTAAGTGAAAAACATGGCACAAACTATGGCACAACAAAATTGGATGAAATAGTAGAAAAAAAAAAGATGCAAATTTGGATGCAAAAAAAGACGCAAAAAAGGAAGAAAAAGTGGACATAAACATGGGTGCAACTGCGGACACAAAATTGGATGCAACAGAAGTCGGTGCAAAAATAGATACAAATCAAGACACAAAACTTGATACATAAACTTGACACAAAAGTGGATGCAAAAAAACATGCAATATTTGATGCAAAAGAGAATGGAAATGTGGATGCAAAAGTGGAAGCAAACATGGGTACAATAGTAGATGCAATACATGGCACAAATTGTGGCACAAAAAAAGTGGATGTGAAAGTGGATGCAATGGTAGATGCGAAAAAAGAAGAAATTTTTGGTGCAAAAGAAGATGCAAAAAGGGATGCAAAAGTGGATGTAAAAATGGGTGCAATAGTGGATGAAAAATTGGATACAAAAGTAAATGCAATAAAAGTTGATGCAAAAGTAGATGAAAAACAAGATGCAAAACTTGATGCAAAAATTGATGTAAAATTGGATAAAAAAAAGGATGCAAAAATATATGCAAAAGTAAATGTCAACTTAAACGTAAATGGGGATGCGAATGTGGATGCAAAATTAGAAGCAAAAGTGGGTGCAAAGGTAGGCGCCAAACTAGGTGAAAATTGTGGCACAACAAAAGTGGATGCAATAGTGGACACAATAATGGATGCAATAGAAGATGAAAATGTGGATGTAGAACAAGATGTAAAAGTGGATGCAACAAAAGTAGATGCAAAACTAGGCACAAATCTCAACGCAAAACTTGGAGAAAAGGGGGATGCAAAAAACAAAGCAAAAGAGGATGCAAAAGTTGATGCAAGTGTAGACGCAAAAAAAATGGATGAAAAAATGGGTGAAACAAAATTAGGTGCCAAACTTGGCGCAAAACCTGGTACAAAACTTGGTGCAAACGATGGTGCAAAACTTAGTGCAAAACCTAATGCAAAACTTGGTGCAAAACTTAGTGCAAGACTTGGTGCAAAACTCGGTGCAAGTTTTGTGTCAATTGTTGCACCATATTTGATAAATGGACTAAAATAGCACCAAAAATGGGCTCTAGACACAAAAAAGGAAGCAAAAAGGGATGTTAATCACAGGGTTTTGTTGTAGTGGTGCTCCTTCAAATCAATCCAGGTAGAGAAGGTCACGAGATCGGTACACTGGCTACATGGCTGTAATGACTGAGCTAGTAGAGACTAAGCCATCCTCTTTCTAGGAAGCAGTAGAGAAACCAATATGGGTTGATGCAATGGTGGAGGAGTATGAATCCATTGTGAAGAAAAATGTTTGTGAGGTGGTGCCAAGACCAACAGATAAATCAGTTGTGGGCTCGATATGGATCTTCAAGGTGAAGCAGGTAGCGTACGGAAGCATAGAAAAGTACAAGGCCAAATTTGTGGCAAAGGGGTACTCTTAGGTGGAGGGGATTAACTATGAGAAGACATTTTCTCCTATAGCAAGTTACTCATCCATTAGACCAATATTTTCTTTTGCTGCACAAATGGGGTGGAAGATCCACCAGATGGATGTGAAAACAACATTCTTCAATGGAGTTATTGAGGAGGAGGTGTATATCAAGGAACTAGAAGGCTTAAAGACTTTTGATAGAGTCTCATGTGTGCATACTAAAGAGAGCATTATATGGTCTCAAGCAAGCACCCTATGCTTGGTATACCATGATCTATAACTATCTTATTGGTTTGGGCTTCACCAAAAGTGAAGCATATGCAAACCTCTATTATATTTTGGTAGAAGGTAAATTGTTGATTATTGTTTTATATGTTGATGACTTGATCCTTACTGGCCAGTGAGTAGATGATCAGATCGTGCAAGGAAGACCTTGAAAGAGAGTTTGAGATGAAGGACATGGGTCTCATGCACTACTTCCTTGGATTGGAAGTATGGCAAGGTGATGGGTGACTGTTTGTCTCTCACGGCAAGTATGCCAATGAGATAGTTCAGAGATTCCGCATGGACAGGTGCAAACCCACGAAGACTTCTTGAGCGACCAACTGGAGGAAAGAGGATACCACTTCAGGTGAGGAAGTGGATGTAACTGTTTACCGACAATTGGTGGGTTCATGCATGTATCACGTGAACACATGACCATACATGTGTTATGCAATAAACCATCTTAGTCAAGGGAAACCAAATTATTTTGGTGGGTAGCTAAACATGCTTTACGATACCTCAGAGGCACTACCTAATTTGGACTTTGGTACAAACAAACAGAGGGAGTGAAGCCATGTGGCTTCACTGATGCACATTGGGCGGGATGTCCATCGCACTGGAAGAGTACATCAGGTGGAATTTTCAATGTTGGGTCTGCAACAATTTCTTGGTGCATCAGGAAGAAGAGATCAGTGGCACTCAACTCAACAAAAGCAGAATACATGGCTGTAAGTCAAGCATCATGTCAGGCGATATGGATGAGGAATATACTTGTTGGCTTTTTTGGTTAGATGATGGATCCTACTGTGATTTATCGTGATAATAAAAATTGCATCAAAATCTATGAGAATCCTATTTTTCGTGATCGATTGAAGCATATTGATATCTCGTATCACCATCTATAGGATTGTGTGCAGAGGCAGGTTATGTTGTTGCAGTACATTCCTACAGAGGAACAAGATGCATATTTTTTGACAAAGGCCTTATCAAGAGGGAAGTTCAAGTTCCATAGGTGCAGGACTGGGGTGGTTGATAATCCCTTTCTTGTTGAGAGGGAGTGTTGAAAATGCAGCAAGAAAATATAGTTTTGACTTTGCCTTGGTCGAACTAGATTAAAATTTGAATTTCTATTTCAACAAAATACTTGGAGGTAGTTAAGTGAGGTGACATGGCACTTGTTATTGAGTTAAGTAAGAAAATTCGAGTTGGGAAAGCTTGAGTTTATTTCTACATGATTGATTGCTAATTTGTAGCAATCTATTTTAGTTAATTTCAATTATTGTCAGTTTAACTAGTTCTAAATGTTAGAAGAACTAGTGGAGTTGTGGAATTGGAACTTCAACCACACTTAGTGATCAAATAGTTAGCTGATCAATCAACCCAAAATAATTGTTGAATGCAGAAAATTCGAGTTACCTAGTTGAGATGGAGATTCCAAGCAAGTGTACTATAAATTGTAGCATATTCCAATGTGTACAGGTGGTGCATGTAGTCGGAGGAATACCTAAGGCTATTGTGCAATTTCAGATTGTAAAATTCCTAAAAAATAGGGGAAATTTCCCAAGGTAACAATGCAAGGAAATAAGAGCTTGGGAAGGTTTGAAATTGGATAAGAGTTGGCTAGGTTCAGTCAGTTAGGTAGAGGGATAAACTATACACTTGCAGGGTGTGCTTAGGCTTTGAGCAAACATTGTATTTCTTCTATATTCTATGATTAATGCAATATAGATAGTAAGGGATTTTTTGACCCAAAATTAAAAAAGAATGCAGCAAAATACATATACAACCATAAATTTATAGTTGTAGCAAAAATAACACTTCATTTCATTAATATCAAAGAAATGAAATATGCTTATGTGCAGAATGGAAATAAACTAGCTCGGGTGATGGTAGCTTATCTCTGAGAAGAGACGTGGCAGCTACATGCCTATGAATTATGTTACAATGAGGCTCAAAGGCCTATTTATTATTGAGAAACAATGGAAAACCCTAAACATCAAGAAACCTAACCCTATGAGATGAAGCACCAAAATTGTGGGCCCCGTTTGGGTAAATTGGTACATAAACTTCCCGTGGTCATAACTTTGGCATACGATCTTTGTTTGATGCGCACAATACCTCGTTAGAAATCTATATCTGAGGACTAAAGTATTTGACTACAATCATAGTCAAACCCTATTATTTTCCCTTTTCTAAGAAAACATCATTTAGGGCCTCAAAATGACTCCGGAGGTTCAGGACCCAAAAAACTGCCAAAAATAGTAAACTGTGCTACAATTAAGGAAACTAAAAACTAAAAGAAACAATGGTGGTGGTCCAAGTGGATTAGGTAGGTCATCGCCAATATCCACCTAGATTAGTCCTCTCCTCATAAGAAGAAATGGTCCCCATTACGTTGAATGCCTCCATGAGACGGGGAAACTTCTGCTGAACTTGGTCCCTGCTGAGCCACTTGACTTGGTGTAGGAGTTGGCCAACTTTGAAAATATGATACAATTGGATATTTTGTTGGAAAGTGTTCTTGATCTATGTGTCCATGATCCAATTAGTTGTGGCCTATTCCATGAAGTCTGGGTTTAACTCTGTTGGTGTGAGTTGTTCTGCAATGTCTGATGTGTCCAGTAATGGTGGAAAATATGGTTGAAGGTGGTCCACATTGAACACTAGGTGGAGGCCAAGGAATGGTGTAATGTTGAGCTTAAAATAATTATACCCTACAACCTTAGTGATGGTGCAAGGCCCATATCGGAGTGGGCGAATCTTGTGGTGGGGCCTAATGAGGCGGTCCTTCTACAAATGTAACCAAAATTTATCACCCACCTGGAACTTGTGTGGAACCTGATGTTGATCATGACACTGCTTGTACTTAGAATTGGATTTGTCCAATATGTCATGGACCTGATGGTGGTTGTGCTAAATTTCCTAATTGAAGCTATTATCCCTATCAGATTTAGACTGGACATGAACTGAATCTTCCTGGGTAGTTGCAAATGGTATGGCCACATCAGTGGGACATAGTGGCTGGAATCCCAACCCCACCTGAAAGGGGCTATGGCCAATTGAGCTATGGAGAGCTATGTTGTAGCTATGCTGGACAGAGGGGAGGATTTCATCCCATGTGCGTGGACGTTTTGAGTTGTACATGTGCAAAATGCGCATGATCATCCTGTTGACGACCTCTATTTGGCCATTAGTTTGGGGGTGTAAATCCGTGGACTTAGTAAGCTTGGTATCCAACATCATCCAAAGATGACAAAAATGTACTTAGGAACCTGCTATCTCAATATGATATAATGGACTGTGGGATCCCAAAGTGTATCCAGACTCGTTCAAAGAAGAGTTTAGCAGTGGCTTCTGCTGTGATACTCTTCTTACACACCGTCAGAATGGCCATCTTAGAGAATCTGTTGATGACCATGAAAATGTAGGCATTGCGATGTTTATTAGAAGGAAGGCTAACATGTAATCCATGGAGATGGATTCCCAAGGTCGACTAGGAGTGGGAAGAGGAGTATATATGCATTGCTTCTTGATGGTTGGTTTGGAAATGGTGCAAGTAGTGCAAGATCTGATATACTTCCCAACATCCTGTGGAAGCTTTGCCTAATAAAAATACTTTGGCAACACTGCCACTGTTTTCTCTACTCCAAAATGTCCAACGACCCGACTGTAGTGCGCCTCCCAAATCATCTTGGCACGCTCACTTGAAGGACCACAAATGTGTCCCAGGTAGCATAAGCGTGCATCTTGGAGGTGAAAATTTGAAATTTGCTTTCCTTCCAGGAGCATTTGGTATGTGTTGTCAAATTATGGATCACTCTTGTAAAGATGTGGCCACCTTGAAGTCTCGTGCCCATAAGAGTCAAGCACAGTGATCAACACCATGACCGATGGTCGGCTGAGGCAGTCTACAACATTATTGGTGCTGCCCTTCTTAGACTTAATTTTCAAATGGAATTGTTGTAGGTATGTGGACCATTTTTGATGGCGATCATTCTGTAACTTCTCTTGTGTCTATATGAACTGCAAGGGTCTGTGGTGATCCGTAAACCGTCGTGGATATTCCACTGGACAATTTGTCACAACCAATCTGATTATGTTAAAAATCTAAGATTCTACACTATTACAATTTTATTTAATTTCTAGATCTGTAAAATTAACTGTAATTAGTGCATGCATGTAAAAGTAAATCAAGTAGAAAAGTAAAGAACGAAAAAACCAGCACACACACACATAATACACAAGATATGCTCTCTGGGAAACCCTTTCGGGAGAAAACCCAGTTAGAAGGTACTCTATGTGTGCTCTACCTCCTATCCTTCCTAGCTATCTTTGCTCAACTATGGAACAAAATTCTCTCGAAAGAATGAAATGCCTATTCCTCCTAGTGGCCCGGTTATAACACAACCTGATAGCCTACTAGTGGCTAAGTTTGATTACATCAACTCTTAAATAGAGTTACAAAATATGCTCTTCTAGAGTCTTTTACATCAAAAACATGTGGCTAGCCCCTTTTCAATGAATAATGGGGGCTGATGTGGCATCCTCCCGAATTATCGGTGTGAAAACAAGAAGGTCAACTTATGAGTGGCATAACTTTTTCATACAAACTTCGATTGACGCGGTTCTTGCGCCATTGGAAAGATTTATGTGTGTAGAATAAAATGAAAAGGTGTTGCCCTTAAGTGGCAAAGTATTACCCCCAAAAAACGTCGTTTGATGCCTCAAAATGCTCCCGGAAGGTTTTAGACACTATTTTGCCAAATTGGGTCCTGCTAGTAAAAATGGTCCCGTGAGATGATTTCACCACTTTTTCCACTCCAAATGCATTGAGATAGATGAAAAACAATATAATGATCCAATTCAGATTAGGTGGTTTGTGTGGATGACTGTTTCCTTTCCCAGAATGTAATGCTTCTATTGTTGGCAGGCCTACACAATGGAATACATCTCTTTGTCATAGGTGGAATACTTTCAGACTGTGTCTGAAAGTGTCCCACTGTGATATGCCACTAGATGCCCCAGTTGAGTAAGAAATTCACCAATAACATAGTTGGAGGCATCTGTATCAATCTCAAATGGTTGATCTAGGTTTGGTAATTTGATCATTGGTGCAGAGAAAAGGCGATGATTTAACTTGGAAAACACCTTTTGTTGGGATTCAGATCAAAATAACTTTTCTTTCGCTCTTCCCTTGGTGACTTGACTTAAAGGTAAAGTGATATGAGTAAACCCCAATACAAACCTACAGTAGAAATTGGCAAGACCCAGAAAGATGTGGAGCTCTATTAGTTTAGTGGTTGGAGCTCGCCAATCTTGAATGATTTGTATCTTGGATGGGTCCACATGCACACCTCGCTCATCAATGATGTACCCCAGATATTGAACCTGGGTCATACCAAAATTGCATTTCTTCAAATTGGCACACAACTTGTGTTGTCACAGGGTTTGAAGAACTTGTCAAATATGATGGAGGTGCTCTTCCCAACTGCGGCTAGAGATCAAGATATCATCCAAATACACCACCACGAATGAGTTGGTGAAGGGTTGCAAGATGTCATCCATTAGCCTCATAAAGGTCGTGGGGTCATTTTTCATCCTTAAAGGCATGACCATCCATTCGAAAAGGCCCTCTTTGGATTTGAAGGTAGTCTTTCACACATCGGAGGGTTCAATTGGTACCTGGTGATAACTAGACTTCAAGTCATTCTTGCTGAAATATTTGGCCCCCTTGAGCTGGTCCAGAAGGTCATCAATTTATGGGATTGGATACTTATTCCAGACAATGATCTTGTTCAACACCCGATATTCAACATAGTCTTGAGGTCCCATCCTTCTTCTGTACCAATACGATTGAGCTCCCATAAGGAGATGAAATTGGCCTAATGTTCACTTTCTACAACAACTCTTGAATCTACCTCTTGAGTTCATCGTTCTCTAGAATGGAGTGTCAATAGATTGGTCCATTGGGTAGTAGCACACCCAGGGTTAAAGTGATGGAGTGCTTGATGTGATAGTGTAGAGGTACCCCTGTGGGTGAGGTGAAAATGTCCTTGTAATCCTGCACAACCTTGTCCATCTATTGCTGCCATGCAGAGGAGCCCTGTCTGGAGATCGTGGCCACAATATTATTCTTTCCCTGAGGGCGAATCATAAGTAAAAAAAAATTTCTAGTCTAGGAAATGATGTTATTGCTTTTCTTTATAGTGATCAAAGAGATGGTGGTAGGTGGTGCTACTTTTGGTATCCTGTACAAATTATTCCCCAAAATAATAATAACAATGCGAGGCCTAGACTCATACACAAAAATGTCGATTCCAAAAGTATGGATATCATAATAATACATCACAAACTTCAAGAGGAGCAACAATACACAATACCTCATTCATGAAGGACTTGATGCTGTAGGGAAGGTGACACTGCTGGTTAATATGGAGATCTCGTCCTCGGTGTAGCCACCTAATGGTGTACAATTGTGAGTGTACTGTGGTCAGTAGGCCCAATCGCTTCACGACCTCTGTTAAAATGAGGTTCTTTTGGCTCCCACTGTCGACAATGAACTGAATTGAAGAAGCCTTCACCCACATCTGTGAGTGGAAGAGGCGCTCCCCCTCCTCTGGATCTTTGGGCACATTCTTCTGGATCTTAGTGGTGGCAACAAGGGCACTAGATCCACATCAATAAGCTTCTTCCCTTTGTCATTCCCCTTGTTGGGTTCTGACTCAGAGTCAGAACATGCATCTGGTTCAAAAGCCTTCATCTCAACCACTAGTGACTGCTTAGCCCGACACTCACTTATGTTGTGAGTGGGGCTCTTTTGGAACTCACACCATTTTTCCATGTCCTTCTTTGTCTTCGTGGTGCTGTTCTTTTCTTACGACTTCGAAAGGTTGTCCTGGGTTGCCCCGCCTTGGCTTTGTCCTTTTCTCTGCGGTGTGGGGGCTCCTTTCCCTTACTTCGGATTCACAGATCCAAAGTCTCGCTTATTCTATTTAAAATTATGCTCGATCTTGATAGTGCATCGATAGGTCATGCTGAGCAAGGTGATGTCAAGGAACTCCATCTCATCTTGGATGTCCTTGTGTAGACATCCACTGTACTTGAGTACCAAATGTTACTTAGAATCCTTGATACCCAACTTCGTGCGAAGAGTGTGAAAAATATTTGTGAACTTCGACACGTCTTGGTCCCTTCCCTACTGCATCGTGGTAGACTTTATGTATTTATCGCCATAGCTCCTGACAGGGTAATACTGCTCCTTGATGGCGTCCCAGAAAGAATTCCAAGTGGGTGCGGCTGAACATAGTGAGGGTGCACTCTCGTCACTCTTCTTACAGTAGGTTTCCCACTAGTCCTCAACATGGGGGGCGAATTTGAGGAGTGAAAAAGTAATATTTTCCCAGTTGGAAAAATCATGAATTGAAAAATATCCTTCTAGTAGATTTAACCATTTATTTACAACATCTGCATCTATTTGACCTTCCAATATGGGGATATCAAAGTTAACTTGTACCTTAAAGGGTGTGGAATTTCTAGAGTGGCTAGTGGAAGGAGATGCATCGCTTATGGGTAGCCGTCGAAGGATGTGGGAAAAGTTTTCCATCATCGCGTTCCTTTGCCACTCAAGGGCTTCTTTGAGCAATATTTTGAAAGGATCTGTTGCCCCCTCATCTTTCTTTTCTTCTGCCATGGGAAGTTGTTGGGGTTTGTGAGGTTAGTCTTGCAAAGGTTCAACCAGTTCGATCCCTAACTCATACCCTGACCTCGATTGGGATATGCAAATAAAAATAGAGAAATAACATACCACTCTAATACCACTAATTAAAAGTTAAACATGAATGCAACAAAATACAAATATAACCATAAATACAGAGTTGCAGCTTATCTCTGAGAAGAGATGTAGTAGCCTTTGAACTGTGTTATAATGAGGCTCAAAGGATTATTTATTATTGAGAAATAATGGAAAACCCTAAACATCCAAAAACCTAACCTAAGAGATGAAGCACGAAAACTGTGGTCCCCGTTTGGGTAAATTGGTACATCATATTCCCAGGGTCGTAACTTTGTCATACGATCTTCGTTTGATGTGCACAATATCTCATTAGAAAGATCTATCCAAGGAATACAACTTTCGACTGCAAATCATTAATAAAATACCAATGTTTGCTTGTTTTCCAAAAAAATGTCGTTTAGGGTTTCAAAACAACTCTGGAAGTTCAGGACCTGAAAAATTGGCAAAAATAGTAAACTGTGCTACTATTCCAGAAATTGAAAAACTAAACGAAAAAATGGTGGGGGTCGAAGTGGAATAGGAAGGTAGCCACTAATTTCCACTTGGATCATTTTGAGCAGTTTCTTTCCCCTAGATAAATCTCTGTGCATGTGTGATGTTTTCTTTTGCATGTCTATGATCTTTATTTTAGATGGTCAATTCACTTTCATAGATTAGTAGAGTAGCTTCAAGTCTTGTGATTTAGTAAATTTCATGAGCAGTATTGAATCTACACATTAATTTCTATGAAGTGACCATAAGTAATATAATTTAATGAATTAATTATATAATGTAAACTATTATAGTACCGGGTAAGATCAAAATCATATGTGTAGAAGATGTATAAATAATACAATAATTAGACTATTATATATACGATATAATTCAATTAAAATATAACTAAATTTATTAAAGTTAATTAAATTAATTTAAATAAAACATCACATATGATAAGTATTTCGTTGTTCACTGTATAACTTAAATTTCATTCAAACATATCAGAAGTGATCATGAAAGACTGCCTGTAATATATATATGTGAACAATATCAATAAAGAATTCCTTTCAAAGCAAATAAACAAAAACAATGGATAATATTACTCGAGAGACTGAGAATCTGCTCATTCTGGAATTTCTGGTGGTTCAACTATATATTAAGAATAACTTAAATGCAAAAGTGTAATTTAAGTCCCTTCTTCTCAAAATTCAGAACCCTTACCCCTCTCTCAGAGAGGGAAATTTATAGTCAGAATACAAATAAGATCAAAACAAACCACTCCATAATCTCTCAACAAAAATAAACAATAAAGGACTAATAAAGAAATTGGTATAACAGTCTTGAGCCTAGGATGAAGTTTGACCAATAGTGAGTTGCTACAGCCTATACACATCCAAAAAACTGGTGAGCTTAGGAGGATGCTTAGGCTTAATCCTTATCTAGCTGGTAAAAATATTATTGTTCAACGATGATAACATTTGTGTAGTAACATTTGACAAGCACATGAGTACCAACCATTGGCTAGTAGGCTTCATGAGAAATGACCAATGGTGTTTAAGGTCAATCCTGGATAACTGCTCAATTCTTTCCACCATTGCTGTAATATGCTCTAACCCTCGTGACACCAAGGCAAATAATTTGCTTCATCTAGTGATAAAACTACTTGCTAGTTTCATCTTAAATCCCTTTGTTCCACCCATATGTCTCAAGACATGGAAAAGAGTGCCTAGAATATTTTAAAAACAACTTTTTCCAATCCACTCAACTATTTCCTTATGAAACATGGTGAAGAGTGCCCAAGTTAGCTCTAATATCACCTTTCTTTCAGAAAATGGTGAAGAGTGTTTGCAATTTTTTTGCAAACTTGAGTTTCTTACAAGTATATTTAACACCTATGGTCATGTGGCACTACCATTCCACAATCATAAGGGGCTCACCCAACATATGCCTACCACAACAAGACTATGCCTCTTCACTTAAAGTCTACAATTTTTTTTCCTTATGCTACAATATTTCAAATGTGACTAATTCCTACTCAACCCAATTTAATTAATAGTAAGAAAACACGCCCTTTGGATTTTAAAACATCATAAGAATATCTTAACATATCCAAATATTCAATAGTTAACCAAAACAAAGTAGAGCAAGGAACTATGGCATCAAAACATAATAATCTAAAAACTAGATGTATAAGTAACACCTAAGGCAGACGCTTGATATTCATTAGTATAAACAATGTTACAAAAAATAGAAGAATAAAGCGTACTGTCCAACAAACTAGTGGGGATTATAACTTTTGGGAAAACATTTCACTTGGAATTGTGTATTTGTTCCAAACTAATAATTGCATTGAAAATTATATTGGAACCAATGCTTTTAAGTTTTTGTTCTAGTTTGTGAAAATAAGTTTTAGTTGTTAATATGGACCCAATTTTGTTGTTTATTCATATTAATGTGTATGTTTTATTCTTCAATAAATCTAGCATCAATACTATGTTGACATTTTACATGGATAAATCAAACACATAATTAATTCATAAAATTCATTAAAAAATATATTAAAAAAAAATAAAAAATTTCCATACATAATTCTTATACTTTTTTGTTGTTGTACATTTTATAGGACTACATCTTCATCATGTCCAATTTTTCATGTCGATTGGGGGATAGCACAAGATTTGAACCTAAGACTTTCAGTTCAGTGAGACTATTACCAATTACCTAAAACTTCTGGTTCCACAACCATTACTAATTAAGTTACCCCAAATAAACACAATTTTTATAATTTTAAAAACACTTAATATTCAAACAATAATTCATAAAATAATTACTTGGAAAAAATATTTCACATTCAAAAAATAAAGTGCCTTACTCCAAAAGAAAAGAGATTATATATTATGTTAAATAATATTACACATTACCTAAATTTACAACCACACTTATTGAATGTGAAGCTTACACCACTGTTAACACTCCCACTTTTCAAACTTAATATTACTTTATAAATGCTAAAAATTATCCCCTTAACCCTATAATATGGGAAACACATCTCTTTTAATGCTAAAAAACATCTCTTTTGTTCGTTGGCATTTTAAAACCATGGATATGAACACACTTGATATTATATTATGTATTTAGTGAATCCCGTGAGAATATCTAAAATTATGTAGGAGCACTTAACTCATTCATCACCGAGTTGATGGAGCCTCGGGTCGACCTAGGTTATAGGAATCTCTATAGTATCTCACAACCTCTCCTCATTATTTGATTCATTTCGTAGAATCAATGGTCATATTTCATTCTGGGTGGTGAGTAGTAAAGAGTGGGCATAGCTTTGGGACCTTTACAATCCACCCTCATTGTATATTTCAGCTCTCATGATAAGATGGTTTACATGAATTGGAGGCAAGTTGGGTTGGCTTAAAATGAAATTAGTTACTTTATGGTTTGTAATTTCTTTCCATTGTATTTTTTTTCACTTAAATCAAATGGTTTACTCCTCTAATATAATAATTATAATTTATATATATATATATATATTTAATTATATTTATATAGTGGATACTTATTTTATAATTTAGTCGAGGGAATGTATAAGTTAGTTTATAAATTGTTTTTTTTTTAAATAAAATTTGTTGTAAAAAAAATAAATTTTTAAATAAATATATAAATTAATGCTTTTAAAAAAAAATAATATTGGTTATATAAAAAAGATGAATATGATGAAGTAATAAAGTTTAAAAAAAGTGTGAGTAAGATTTTAAACTTATATTTTCAAAATATTTCAAACAGAAAAATAAAAATTTTGAGATATGTAACTAATATGTTGATTCAACTTCATATATATGTATATATAGAAAAAAAAAATTGTTAAAATAAAATATTTTAATGTTGTACATAAAAAAAATATTCAATGTGGGTTATCAATAAAATATTTTAATATACTTTCCATCGAAAAAATTGTAATCTTTCATTATATCGTGAAAAATTACATATAGTAAATGCTGTTCAGCATATGTGGATTTCCTCCATGGCTATAGTATCTATAAACCATTCCTGTACATGTCTGTGTCAAAAAACAAAAAATCATCACGCAGGATGATGCTGTGATCGATATTCTATATAAAAACATAATTGCACCTCGCAGGATGCTCTTGCATAAATAAAAACTAGATTATCTACACCATCATATATAATTGTCAGTTCATCAAAAAATTAGTGGTCATCCACCCGAGGGTAGATTTGGTCTATATAAACCCCATGGTAGTACTAATACTGAGAGATGCCCCTCTGTTTGTGGATTATCCACTGTCCTCTTGGTAGGTGCGTGGCTTCCTTGGATAATCCGTCGGCACTGTGATTATGCTCCCTGTAGATATGATGAACAATGATGTTATTAAACTGTGATTTGAGGTGCATAACTTCATCCGGAATATTTAAGAGTGTGTGTGCGTGACATCTAGATTTCAGATTGATCCAATTTATGATAATATTTGAGCCCCCATATATATGTAAGTCACTGCGCTCATGATTTAAAGCAAAATGCATAAGATGACGAAGAGTTATGAGCTCAGCAAAATTGTTCGTTCCTACGCCTAAGCCCATCTTGACTTTGTAATGATGCTGATCAGATAGATATAGTATAAAGCCCCCCTCACATCCATGTTGTTGAGTAGCTCCATCGAAAAAAGCCCATGGTATGGAGTGATCTATGGGGTCGGGGGCAAACGGTCTGCGAGAGCGAGGAGTATATTCAGGCAATTCGAGATATGCTACAACGATTTTGGCAATAACAACTTGCCATCGAATCGAGCCATTTTTGAAGATCATTTTGTTCCTATCCAACCAAATAGCCCAGCAAATGATGAGAGGAAGACATGTGCGGTTTGTTCTAGAATGAGCTCGATTCCAGGCCTCCCAAGCTACTGTGATGTTTTCACCCTCCCATGCCCCCATGAACCCAATCTCCTGAGCCACATCCTTCCATATCTGTTTTGTGGTTCCACATGTAAGAAACAGATGAGTGGTTGATTTGAACTGTTGTTTGCATAGTATGCACCAGGTGGACCCATGCACAGACCTGTGCATAAGTGATTCCCTAGTAGGGACCTTGTTCCGGAGAATGCACCAGAAGAAGAGTTTTGTCTGGGGTGGAGTCTTTAATTTCCAGATGATCTTCCACTAGCTCTGAGTTATTTATGGTTTTTTGCAATTAATCAGACACAGGTAGCATTCCTTGGGTGAGTAAAATCCAGATTCAGCCCTGTTCCACATGAGTTCATCAGGTCCATCCTTAATGCGAATATGGGATTCACTCTAAGTAGTCGTGTAATCCTCCCAATTTTGATGCCAGACCGGAGGCAAATTTAACTGAGCTGCAGATTTCCATGCTTGTGTGAATATGGATGACTTCTCCTGGTCTGCAATTTGAGCTATTACTCTAATATTCTATTGATCGAGTAATCGAATAAGCTCATGAGGGAGATAACATCTCCCTCCTCCTCCTGTCCATGGATCCATACCGATGCGAGCCCTAGATCCATCATTGATTCTCCATGTAAGGTGACTGCGAATGAGGGGGAGCGAGTACAATAGGGCTTTCCACACTGATGAAATACCTATTCTGTTCCAACCAGGCAGTCAAATCCAGTCCATGACTTGTAAGGGCCATGTGTATTCATGGTATGAGATAGATGACTAGAGATTTTTCTCGGTAAGCAAAGTCCATCCCATTTTCGTAGCCAAGGCGTGTGCAAAGTATGATAGATCTTTTAGGTCCTAGCCTCCCCACTTCTTAGGCATAACAATGTTGTCCCAGCTAATCCATGCAAAAGCTCGCTTTTCTTGTCCTCCATTCCAGAGATATCTACAACATATTTGCTTGAGACGGGCAAGTATTCCTCTAGGTATCCATGCTAAAGACATCCAGAATATAGGTGTGGCTTCCAATACTGATTTAATGAGCACCAACCTTCCTGCTCTGGATAGAAAGCGATGGCTCTAATGCGAGATCCTTTTCTCAAATTTGGAGATTAGCCAAGTCCAGTCCGCGATCTTGTGTCCCAAAGGCTTGATCCAGTAACCCAAATATTTGAAACCCTGATCTAGAGGTCAAGGGTTATAAGGGAAATGATGCGAGGCTAGATTGGATTCTTGAGCAGAAGTGTAAGACTGGGAAATGGTTGATTTTGAGTGGTTTACCAGCATACCGGTCGCTCTGTAGAATGAGGCAAGGATCTTATCAAGGTTAATCGAATCCCGTATACTTCCATCCAAAAAAATGATGACATCATCTACAAACAGGAGATGTGTTAAGTAACATTGATCAGTAATCTTCAAGCCTGTTAATCTTCCATTCTACTTTTCGTAATAAATGAGTTTGCTCAGACATTCCATAACTAGAAGAAAGAGGAACGGTGAGAGTGGGAAACCCTGCCTGAGCCTCCTTTCAGCATGAAAAAAAGGAGAGGTAGATCCATTAATGAGCAGACTGTATGAGGGGGTTGTTATGCATGCCATTATCCAATTGGTAAAGGAGAGGGGGAATCTCAGGTGAATAAGCAACATTTTGATATAAGTCTAGTCCACCCGATCAAAATCCTTGGCCAAGTCAATTTTGAGAATGATACCTTTTAGTCGGCGGGCTCGGATGGAATGAATGGCCTCTTGAGCAGTGCTAATCGCTTCATGAATCTATCGATCTTCAAGAAAAGAAAATTGTTCAGGGAGGATATGCCGAGAAAGGATAGGTCTGATACGATTAGCAATGATTTTCGAGATGATGTTATAGAGGCAATTGTAGAGGGAGATGGGTCGGAAATCATCAAAGGAGGCAGGAGAGTCAGTCTTAGGGATGAGGGCTATGAAGGTGGAGTTGATAGCATTGAACAACCTACTAGATGATCGGCATTCCTCCACAACCTGCAAAAGATCCAAGGCCAATAGATCATAAAAAGCCAAATAGAATTCTATAGTCCACCCATTGGGTCCCGGGCTTTTATCCTTCTTGAACCACTTTAATACCCCCTCAAGTTCCTCCAGAGTGACAGGTGAGGTTAATTCATTTGCTTCTTCCTCACCTACAAAGCGAGGGAAGAGTCCAGCCACTTGAATGATATCAGCTAGATTTGCCTCATGGGAGCTCTGAACAGATTCCGAAAGTGTGAAGTGCCCAATTTGGAGAGTTTTTGGAAATTGTATGCATGCTCTCCATCAGGAAGGGGCATTTTCCAGATCATATTAGTAGTCTTCCTTCCTTTGGAAAAATTTTGGTAAAATTTGGTGTTGTCGTCTCTTGCCTTTAACCATATGGCCCTGCTCTTCAATCTCCATGATTCTTCCCTTTCCTTGAGGATCTTGTCTCTCTGCTTCTCAAGTTCAATCAACTTGCTCTTCTCTTCTGCTGAGGTAAAGCCAAGATTCCTTTCGTCCATCAGTAATTCCGACTCAAATTCAATGGATAAAATCTTCTGATAATCCTTAACCTTCTTCTCCTTTGCCCAAGCCATGGCTAGATGTTTAAGTTGATAGAGATTTTGGCAGAAACCCTCCGCCGCTGATCTGTGATTAGATATAGTGTGGGAGGCCTAATAGTCCTTGACTAGTCTAGTATACTCCTCATCTTGAAGCCAGACATGATTGAACTTGAAGGGTCCCTTTGGCTTGGCATCAGGTCCCATAATCTCTAGATAAATAGGAGAATGGTCAGATTTTCCCCTTGCCCCCACCCATTGTCTGTATATGGTCAATCTCTGAAGCAGGGGGATTTTGATCATGAATTTGTTAAGTCTCCTAGTCAGGGCAGCATCCCCTACCCTTTGGTTCCTCCAGGTAGGCATAGGCTTGTTCATGGGGATATCAACAAGATGGTGCTGCTCCAGAATATCCTTAAAGAAATCAGACAAGGGGTCTACTTGGGCTTGTGATCCCCAAGATTCCCCATATCCCTTGGAGAAGTTAAGATCGCCCCCTATGATAATTTGATCCATAGAAGTCGTGCTTAATCTGCGAAAATGCTGTAAGAATTCCTCTCTCCTCTGGCATGGGCCATAAACATTTATAATCCTCAAGGTCTCTCCTAGCTTATTCGAGAAAAAGTCCATGCCTATGGAGCCCACTCCTCCCCAAGTGGCAGATACATTTATGGTCTGAGGATTGTGACTGATGGCTAAGCCTCTAGCCCTACCAATGGCATCCAGTGCATGAAAGTGCCATCCAGGTCACGGGGTAGAAAGGGTATTCTTAATAGAATCAGCATTGCCCAAGGTCTCTTGCAACAAAATGATATCAATGGGATCATTCTCAAACAACCTCCGCATGGCTAGTTTTTTGGAGGTACTAGCCAGACCTCTACAATAAAAGGATATGCATTTCATGGCGGAACCCCCTCTGGGGTTTGCAATGCTCTAAGGACCCCTTCCATGGTGGATTTCTTGCTCGATGCTACCTCAGCACCGGCTTGCTGAATGGCCTTGGATAGGTAGGATTTACGCCCCCAGGAAGATTGGGCAGGGGGCCCAGGGTAGGCCAATCCCAACCCTATATGCTGATCAAAACCCGATGAGAGCCTGGATCGCAAGTTGTAGGAGTGAGACATTACCAGGTGGGACGAGGCCGAAACCCCTGATGAGGATGGAGTCGAGTGGACAGTAGGAGAGGAGGGTGCAATGATGGGTGGGGGGAAGGAAATAGCACAAGTGACCAGAGGTGCAAATATATCCAAAGGTGCATCAATCGAAAGTGATAATGAAGATGAAAGTGAAATCAGAGGAGATGAAGTAAATGTACCCGATTTCCGTGCCATCTCTGCAGTTGCTGTAGCTCTAGCCCACGTCAAAGGGGGTGAGGGTGGCCTGTTGGCTTCTTCCGTCTCCTTCGAGGATTCACCCAAGTTGAGATTCTTGGAAGCAGGGTACTAATGCGCGAAGCTGACACCGGAGCTCGGGATGTCGACACAGGAGCTTTTCCTTTTAGAGACGTTAGCGAGCCGAGGGAGTCAACAGATTTCACGAGTAGAGGGCATTCCTTAAATACATGCCCTACCTTATGACACCTTCTACAACGGAACAGAACAACCTCATAATCCAAGATTTGTATCCTGGTGTAATGCCTCCATTTCAGGGTAATCTTCTCTTCCAAGCCCTCCCTTGTGTCCAAGTGAACCAGTATTCTTGCCAGTGCCCGATTTTTTGTCTGAACATAGGTCTCATCATATTCCAAATATGTCCCAAGGGCATTCTCGATCCTAATAAACACCGCTTCAGACCAGAATTGTAATGGAAGACCTGGTAATCATACCCAGATAGGTCTTGCTCCAATTTTTTCTCGTTCCGGATCGAATAGCGGTGACCAGTGTTTGAGGAGGACCGGTTCCATCTCTATGTGCCAGTATTTGGTAAGCATCAAGTCAGTGTATTCAGCTTTCGAAAAGTGTAGAGCAAACCAACCTCAAGCCAGGCTCTATACCTCTGGGAGCTCCTGAAGAATGCACCCCCATATCTCTTTTACCCAATTTGTGAGCTTGGTTGTTGAGTAAGCCCTTCCTCGCACATGTCCGACTAGTACTCTATTGGCCTTGTCCACGACCTCGCCCATTGGAATATCTTCACCGAATGTGATGGTAAGGTCCTTTGCGGACGTCTTCACGCACTTAACCTTTCACTTCCCTGTTCTCGGTGCCGATGGTTGTTCCGTCAATGGATCTGATCCCACATCCTTCAGGGGAGTCGACGATTTAGATTTTATGACCGAAGAGTCGAAGCATCCCGATGGGAGGGAATTACGGTTTGCAAAAACCGGATGGGGCGATCTCCGAGGAGGCACAGGGTTATGGATGGGGAGCAGATCAAAATCTAGTGAGGGAGGCGTAATAGCAGTGAGGAGATCAAGTGTACCAGGGGAGAGCGAGGGGTAGTCGAGACTCGAGGTTTCCAGGGAGAGAGACCCTATGTGCAGCGACGCGACAGAGGATCCCGGGAGTGCAACAATTGGCGAAGTGTCCGGGTGAGGAGGAACAGATTTGTCGATACTAGGGTTAGGGCTACGACTGCCAAAGATGGTTTTCCCTTCTAACAGATCCTAGGAATAATGAAGGGTCTCCTCTTCAATATCCATCGCTTCCATTAACGGAAACTGCCACCAAAACCGCTAGGAAGGTAGTTGACTAAGCACAACAAACAGATGTTGACCGGTCGATGGTGGTAGGGTAACAACTATCACATATACCCGAATAAATATGATTAGTTTATGTTTTGTCTCTGTGTAGGTGCAAGGATTCGTGCTCGCCACCTGCCCGCCTGCGACCACGTCAGAGCCCAGAACCCCATCCGAGTCTTGTTGCGATTTTTTAATATACTTAAAATAACAATAATAATAAAATATTTTAATTTGCATTGATAAAATGTATTGATGTACATGTTATGCAAACTACTTTAATGCCAATTATGTATATATTATATATCATTTAAAAAATTATTAATATATCATGAAAATAATAAGTTTTTATGGTTATAACGTTTATTTGGTGATATATATACTCTATATAGCATTCAAAATACATTTTAAATAATGCAAAATTACACAGGGTATTTTGCACCCTAAAGAAGTTTGCGGGTGAAGAAATTTTGTCCCTCTCGACTCATGTTAGATCCATAGTTAAGATGGATCTGTGCCGGTTTAAAATAGATTTTGAATGTATAAATGGATTAGTGCCCTTAAAAAAAACCTCTAGATCACTCAAATTATGCATTACACACCTAAAAATTAGGATTCCAAAAAATACCCATCGATTCAAGAAAATTTGACTGGAAAATATGCCCATAAAAGAGGAAAAATGTCTAATAGTTAGACGATGCTCGCTCTTATTATGGAGAAGAATGTGAATGAACAAATAGGAAAAATGAATAGAATAAGGGTCATTTATATTCGATGATATATGGGTCATGGGTATTTTGAAAAAGGAGGAGAAAGTGAGAGTATTTATGCATAAGGAGGAGGAATGTAAAGTATCACCATAGAAAAATAAGATAGAAACATTGAAATTGCACAAAGTCTACAAAATCAGAAGGAAAAAAAAAAGACAATTGAAGTAAATTGTAAATGTTTGTAATTGAAAAAGCCTAGCTGAAACTTAGATCAATAGATAGGTAAGCATTAAAATTATGAAAGTTATCGAGAACCATGATAGGGACCACTTAATGAAGCATTGTGTTGGGTATGGAAATGAATGAATGTTTGTGTGTGTTTTGAAGCTCATGTGTGAATTTTTTGAACTCCAAGGAGTGAACAGGAGCGAAAGGGCCTATTGAACCTTGAATATAGAGCAAGGATTATAACATCCTTGTTGGTTATAGCATTGAAAATATAGTTATGAGTTTATAGTTAGTAAAATTTTCTATACAGTTTTGAGGACCCATTTTCCCGTTCATTTGCACCACAAGAAATTATAATTCTTTTTCACAATGAAACCTCAAATTTGGAACTAGATAGAAAATGTCCAACTTCCTATGAAATGATGAAAATATTAGAGACAAAAGAAAACTATGTATGCCATCAGTTTTAAACTTTACTTTCTATATTAAAAAAATTGCAAGTCTCAAGAAAAAGATAATTATTTATAATCTAGGAACCAAGTGCATGAAGTGCATGAAAAAATTGAGAGATGGACTCTTCCAAAAGCTTTTTTTGAAGAAAAAAATATACAATATATATTTTGTAGAAGATATTGAAGGAAAACCTTAGGGGTGGAAGGAGTGGGAAGTTTTATTCTCGAACTAGATGGAAAAATTGAATATGAGTACAGTCAGGGATTAGGAAATTGTGCAAATAATATGGTAGAGGCATATGGATTACTGCAAGGGGTCCTTCTGGCCAAAGAAACAAACACTGAATATATGATGGTGTTAGGAGATTCACAACTTGTTATCCATCACATAGTTTGTGGATCTTTTTCTAAGGATTGCAAGTTGCACAGAATTATTGATTGAATAAGGGATCTAAAACTAGCCTTCTCTACTATTAACTTCTTTCATGTGTTGAGAATGAAAAAATATGTTGCATATGATCTTGCCAATAAAGGTGCAAACTTGGACACAAGAGACCTAATGAGAAATGGTATTCCTAACATCGCAAGTATTTCTTAACAATTGGTCTAGTATGTAGTGTAAAATTTTATAATATCTACAAGTATTTTTGAGAATCTACACCTCCAAATACCCCGTTTCCTTTAGAATAATAACATGGCTAATAAATATTGAGAAGAAAGATTGTTGTGAGGTTACAAGGATAAGTGGACTCAAAATATTTTTATTGTACTCACCTATTGTACACACCATGATTTAGGTGTGGATTTTGAATTAAATACAATATTCTTATTACAGTTAAAAAAATGATATTGGAGGAATGACTTCTTTTCTTTTAATATATCCTTATACAATGATATTAAATGCACTTATAATAACATTATAACAATTTGGTTATAAAATTCTAAATCAAAACAATAAACTAAACTCAAAAACTTTATATAGAATCTAATATCACATCGAAATAAATAATTTAATAATTTTAATTTCCTAATTTTCCACCTTCTCTATTTATATGTTACAAATAAATTTAATAAAAAATTAAAAGACATCGTCATCAAAATATTACCACATATTTTTTTTTTAATATCATAGATCCATCTTAACCCTGGATCTATCAAGGGTAGAGAGGGATCACATCCTTTTCATTTTAAAAGAGGTTTTTATCTCAAGAGATTTTATCCCTCTCAGAGTTTGATAGATCTTGGGTTAAGATGGATCTAGACTGATTTTTATATACACGCATACCATATATAAGCTTGATCCGTAAACTATCATGGATATTCCATTGGAGTTTGTCACAACAAATATAATAATATTATATTAAAAATTTTGAATTTATACACTATTAGAGTTTTATTAAACCTCTAGATGTGTAAATTTAGCTGTAATTAGTGCATGCATGTGAAAGGAAATTATGTAAAAAAGTAGAGAAAGAAAAAATAAGATCACACACACACATAAGACAAAATATATGTTTTGGGAAACCCTTTCGGGAGAAAACCTAGTTGGAAGTGACACTGCTTCACTCTCTTTCTCTGTTTGGAAAATAAGGCTGCATGTACAAAGAAGTAATGCTTGTGTCCCGTGGGCTGCTATAGTGCACATATCCTCTCTATGTGCTCTACCTCCTTTCTCTCTTGGCTATCTTTTCTCAACTATGGAACAAAATTCTCTCGAAAGAATGGAATTCCTCTTCCTCCTAGTGGCCTGGTTATGACAAAGCCCGATAGCCAACTAGTGGTTAAGTTTGATTACATCAAATCTTAAATAGAGTTGTACTATAGACTCTTCTAGAGTATTTCACATCACAAGCACATGTTTATCCCCTTTTCCATGAATAATGGGGGCTGATGCGATATCCGCTCGAACCATGCCGGTGGAAACAAGAATGTCAACTTCTGAGTGGCATAACTTTTGCATACGGGCTTTGATTGACACACTTATTGCGTTGTTGGAAAGACCTCCATGTGTAGAATATCATGAAAGGGTCAATTCTTAAGTGATGAATTTTTACCCCTCAAAAATATCATTTGATGCCTGAAAACCCTCTCAGAAGGTTTCAAACCCCATGTTGCCAAACTGGGTCGCGTTGGTAAAAATAGTCCCATGAGCCGATTCCTCCACTTTTTCCACTCCAAATGCATCAAGATGGATGACAAACAATACAATGATCCAATTTAGATCAAGGTTGGATCCATCCTTCCCCTTGTCTTTGTTTCCCCCTGTTATACTCTCTCTCACACTCTTTCTCCATCTCTCCCTTGTCACCTTCTCTCTCTCAATCCACCTTCTCTCTCTTTATGTATTTCTTCTTCCCTCCCTCTCTCCCCCCTCCAAATCCATCTCACTCTCCCTCCATTTCTCCTTCTATCTCTCTTCCCTCCTCTCACTTCTCACTCACTCTCTCTTCATCTCTCCCTTGTTACTCCCTCTCTCTCTCTCTGGCTCTATATTTTTATGTCTTTATTATTACCTCTCTCTCTCTCGCTCTCCAAATCCATCTCTCCCTCACTCAGTTTCTCCTTCTTTCTCTCAATATCCCTCTCTCTTCCTTTATCTCCCACCTCCCTCTATCTCTCCCCCATCTTTCTCTCTCTACCCTCCAACTCTATCACAATCTCCCTTCATTTCTCCTTATATTTCTGCCCCTCTCTCCCCCCTCCATCTCAACGTATCCCTCTCTCTCTTCCCTCTCTCTCCCTTTATCTCCTCGCTCCCTCTCTCCACTTCTCCCTTGTCTCTTCCTCTCTCTCTCCATGTCTTTCATCTTCCCTCCCTCCCTCTCCCCCTCCAACTCCATCTATCTCTCCTTCCCTCTCTCCTCTCCCCCCCCCTCCTCTCTGTCTTTATTCCCCTCTCTCCCTCTCTCTTACACCTTTCTCCTCTCCCTCCCCTCCTCTCTCTCCCTGTCTCTCCTTCCCTCTCTCTCTCACACACTCTCTCTCCACACTTTAACTCTGCTTCTCTCTCTCTCTCTCTCTCCCTCCACACTTGAACTTTGCCACTATCTCTGTCTCTCTCTCCCCCCATACGACAAAGAATTTTCACTCTATGTAAACTATGTAATGTCTAAAATATTTTACATTTTAATTTTTGATTTTGAAATGAGTTATATTTTTTTCAGCATGTGGTATTGATAAGCCATGGTCCATGGTATTGTAACAAAACATTTGTAAAAGTTAATAATATCCTTAGTAAAGTGGGGGTGAATATCCATGGTTAACAAACTTGTTATATTGTAAGTATTACATTTTTATGTTCTTATTGATTCAATTTAAATATAGGTATGTAATCATTATTAGTCCCTACCAAGGCAAGGTTCTAACAATTGGTTTGCCTATTGACGGAAAAATTGAAATTGAGTACAGTTGGAGATTAGGCAGTTGTGAAAATAATATGGCAGAGGCATATGGATTACTGTAGGGGGTCCTTCTGGCTAAAGAAGCAAACATTGAAGATTTGGTGGTGTTAGGAGATTCATAACTTGTTATTCATCACCTAGTTTGTGGATATTTTCCTAAGGATTGCAAGTTGCAAAGAATTATTGATTGAATAAGGAATTTGAAACTAGCTTTCTCTACTATTAACTTCTTTCATGTGTTGAGAATGAAAAAATATGTTGCAGATGATCTCACCAATGAAGGTGAAAACTTGGATACAAGAGCCCTAATGAGAAATGACATTCCTAAAATTACAAGTATTGCTTAACAATTGGTCTGGTGTGTAGTGTAATTTTTTATAATATCTAGAAGTATTGTTGAGAATCCACACCTCCAAAGACCCTGTTTCCTTTAGAATAATGAGATTGATAATAAATATTGAGAATAAAGATTGTTGTGAGGTTACAAGGATAGATGGACTCGAAAGATTTTTATTGTACTCACCTATTGTACACACCATGATTTAGGTGTGCATTTTGAATTAAATACAATATTATCATTACAATTAAAAAAATGATATTGGAGGAATGACTCATTTTCTTTTAATATACCCTTATACAATGATACTAAATGTGCTTATAATAGCATTATAACAATTTGGTTATAAAATTCTAAATCAAAACAATAACTAAACTGAAAAACCTTATTTAGAATCTAATATCACATCAAAGTAAATAATTTAGTAATTTTAATTTCCTAAGTTTCCACCTTCTCTATTTAGATGTTACAAATAAATTTAATAACAAGATTAAAAGACATCATCATCAAAATAATACCACACATAAATTATTTACCAGCCTAGATCCATCTTAACACCAGATCTATCAAAAGTGGAGAGGGATCAAATCTCTTTTCATTTTAAAAGAGGTTTGTATCTCAAGAGATTTGATCCCTCTCAATGTTTGATAGATCCGAGGTTAAGATGGATCTAGGTTGGTTTTTTTCTCCCATGGAAAAAGTCGTAATTTCTATTGATGTAGAGAAATTACATTTTGTAGATGCTGTTGCATATGCATATGGAGGCAAAGATGCCTGACAAGTTCATAAACTTAAGACCAAAAATATAGCTATTTATGTCTCCACGCAGGGAGTCTGCTATCTACTATACTGTGTCTGTGCCTGCTTGCTAACAAAGAGTGAGCAAGATCAATATATATCCGTCTCTTCGCAGAGAGAAAAGAATTTTAAAGTATCAAAATATAGCTTGTAACCAGTACCAAATAAGTAAATATGTACAATATATACAAGGATAATCAAAATAGATATAGGCTTATAGCCCATTGGCTTTGAGATCATCAAAAGGTCTATGGTAGTGCTGGTAGTAGGTCCCATCAATCTCTTCCTGTATGAACCAGTCAATCCCTTGTCTAAGCGCTGCCTCTTTGGATAGGTGATCAGCCCCTGTGTTTTGCTCCCTGTAAATTTGTCGACAGACAAAGGAGTCAAAATATGATATCAATCTTTTAGCTTCTTGTAGTATATGCCTCAATGTAAATGCATTGTAGTGTGATGCATCGTTCAACCAATTGCAAATGATTTTGGAATCACCAAACAGCTATAGATGTCTGCATTGTTTTTCCAATGCAAAATGTATAAGATGTTTTGATGTGCATAGTTCAACAAAATTATTAGTTCCCTTGCCTATATTAATTTGGATCTTGAAGCAATGATTTTCATTAAGGTGAAGGATGGCTCCACCCCCACATCCAACCTCCTGCGCAGAGCCATCAAAGTATGCCCAGGGCTTAGATTTATCAATGGTTTCAGGTATGATGGTGCGGGGAGGGGTGTTGGGGTTGTCTTCAGGAAGAAGGTCGAACTCTGCAATGGTATGGAGCAAGATGGCAGGCCAATGGGGGGATCTGTGATTGAAGTTAGACTGATTCCCAGCCATCCATAATGACCAACAGACAAGGAGAGGCAAGTTTTTGGCTTTACCATTGTGATTTTGGCACCATGTATTCCAGGCATCCATAATATTGTGCCCATTCCAGGTATTTAAGGGAGGATAGTGAGCAGTGATGGATTTCCAATATTCCTTGGATGTGGGGCAGTTAAGAAAAAGATGTCTTGTGCTTTCTTCATCATTTCGGCACAGGTGGCACCAGAACAGACCATGAAACGATCTTTTCATCAGATTAGTCCCTGTAGGAATCTTGTCAAAAAGGATGTTCCACATTAGTAATTGAGAGCGGGGGGACGCTTTGAGCTTCCATAGCAGTTTCTAAGTCAGAAGTATATTCTGAGGCTTGTGAGGTTCCATAAGTCTAATATAACCCTGTTTCGGAGTATACACACCATGTTTGGCAAAAGCCCAGATAATCTCATCTGGTCCTTCAGTGAGACATATGTGTGCCTGGGTAACATCATCCGTATAGTCCTACCAATCTTGCTACCAGTGAATCGGGATGTCCAATTCTCGAGCTGATTTCCAATCCTGTTGAAGAAAAGAGGAGTTGATATGGTCACCAATGTGTTTGATGTGGGTGATACCCCTGCTGAGTAAATGCCTTATTAAGTCTGCTAGTAATCTATGTGCATTACCACAGCCAACCCATGGATCCAAGCCAATACGAACATCATTTCCCTCCTTAATATGCCACGTAATGCCTTCATGCAGGAGGAGTAGTGTACTGATGACTGCTTTCCATATATTGGATATGTTATTTCTCATTCCATGCTGCTGTCTAACCCAGTCCATCAGATTCATGGGCCAGATATATTTCACTTGAACAACGTGGGACCAGAGATTGTTAGTGGTAATAAGCTGCCAGCCAAGCTTGGCCGCCAGGGCTTTGGAGAATAGATCAAGTCCCTTGATGCCCCATCTTCCCTAACTCTTGGGCTTTGCTATTGTGTCCCATTTGACCCAGGAGAAAGGCTTTCCCAGTTGATTACCTCTCCATAAGAATCTGTAGCATATACTTTGTAGTCTGTTTAATAAGCCTTTCGGAATCCAAGCTAGGGTCATCCAGTAGATTGGAGTGGCTTCTATCACAGCTTTGATGAGGATCAGTCTGCCTTCACGAGATAGATATTTGTGGTACCATACTTGGAGTCTCTTTTCCACTTTCGCAATGAGCCATGTCCAGTCCGCTATCCTGTAACCAAGATGCTTTAATCTAAAGCCCATGTATTTTATCCCATCTGCCAAATTTAGAGAGGTGAATGGGAAACCCTGTGATGTATATAAAATCTTATGCTGTGTGCAGCCAACCGAGGTAATCGAGGATTTGCTATTATTAATTAACATCCCAGTAGCCTGTTGGAAAAGATTGAAGATGTTCTAGAGGATCGTGGTGTCCCCGATGCTACCATTTAAAAAAATGAGAATGTCATCAACAAGAAATAAGTGAGTGAGGAAAAAATTCTCAGATATATTGATGCCTATTAGATGATTTCTATCACGAGCAGATGTAATGGTCCTACTTAATCCTTCCATGATAAGTAAAAAAAGTAAGGGTGAGAGTGGACATCCCTGCCTAAGTCCTCTCTCCAAGCTGAAGAAAGATGTAGCTTTCCCATTAAGTAGCACACTGTAAGATACATCAGTTATGCAACTCATAATCCATTTAATAAATGCATAAGGAAATCCTAGGTGGGTCAACAACAGTCTGATATAAAGCCAGTTTGCTCTATCAAAGGCCTTTGAGAGGTCTACCTTCAGAATCATACCCTTCTACTTTTTTATCTGCAAAGTATGGAGGAGTTATTGTGCTGTGGCAATGGCTTCATGAATCTGTTTGTGATGAAGGAAAGCAAATTGTTCAGATGATATGTGTCGAGAGACAATAGGCTTCAAACGATTAACGATGATCTTAGCAATAATCTTATAAAGGCAGTTGCAAAGGGATATGGGACGAAAATTGTTGAAGGAGGAGGGGCTGTCAGATTTTAGAATAAGGGCAATGAAGGTAGATTTAATGGCCAGGGATATTCTGCCACTCCTTCTGCAATTCTCCACAATTTTGAGTAGGTCATCCCCAGGATTTCAAAGAAAGCAATGTAGAACTCAATGGTCCACCCATCTAGACCAGGGCTCTTATCTTTCTTGAACCATTTTAGAGTTGCCTCAAGCTCTTCTTTCGATACTTCCATCAATAGGTCTCCCTCGTCTTCTTGTTGTACGAATCTGGGGAAGTGTTCAGCCACCCGCATGATATCCAAGATGTTCGCAGCTCTAGGTGCCTTATATATGCTTCTGAAATGTTCAATGGCTAATCTAGCCAGGTCCCTCTGAGAAGATACTAAGTGCCCTTGATCATCGCTTAATTCCCAAATGGTATTAATGGCTTTTCGACCGTTGGAAAATTTATGAAAGAACTTAGTGTTGTCGTCTCCTTCGGTGAGCCAACTTGACCTACTCCTGAGCCTCCAGCTCTCTTCCCTTTCACTCAAGATTTGGGAGCGCTTCATAATGTGAGAGGTGTAGAGTTCTTTACTCTCAGCTGTAGGGAAGGTGCCATTTGTGGTGTCCTCATGTGCTGCAATAGCTCTCTCTGCCTCCCTCGGAGAGATGTCATCATTCATACACTTCTGATGAGCCCAAATTTTAGAGACCCTCTTTAGTTCAGTCAATTTCCTTATAAATCCTTCAGTATGATCCTCACTGTCCAGTATGGGATTGGTCTGCCAATAATTAGTGACCATATGATGTATGAAGGATCTTTAAGCCAAGAGGAATTGAATTTGAAGGGGCTCCTAATCTTCTGTTCCGCATTGGCCAATCCAAAAATATTTGTCAATGGTCTGAGATGCCTCCAATACCAAGCCATTGACGAATGCGGGGGAGATAGCTTAGGAAAGCTTCCTTGATGAGAAATCTGTCAAGCCTTCTGGCAAGACTATAGTCACCAGTGCGATTATTAGTCCAAGTAAACTGAATCCTGGTAGATGGGATGTCCACCCATTGATGTTCCTCGAGTAGGGTAGAGATGGTATCAGATAAGCTGTCTACTTGGGCCGAGTGACCCCAAGATTCACTGAAGCCCAATGAAAAGTTTAAGTCTCCTCCTAATATAATGTTGTCCGCCTGAAGTAGGTTTGAGTCCAAAAAAGTTCTCCAAAAGTTAGCCCTGTCTACACAAGGACCATAAACATTCATAATACGTACTTCCATCTCAAGAGGGCGAGCAAAAATATCCATGCCGATGAAGCCCCTGCCTCCCCAAATGTTCCTGATCTCCAGGGCTTTGTTACATATCACAATAGCAGTACCCCCAGATCTCCCAGACGCGTCCAGAGCGTGGAAGGTCCAATTAGGCAGCCAGGAATTAAGTGTATGAATGAGAGGTTCAACCAAACAAAGCATTTCTTGTAAAAATATAAAGTCTGACTGAGACGAAGTGAGCAGTCTTCTGAGCGCTAGTTTTTTGGGCTAACTAGCAAACCCCCTACAATTGAAGGATAGAAGCTTCATGAGGGTTGAGCCTGTAGGCCATTCCTAGCTCTAAGGGCCCTGAAAATGGTTTGTTGTCACCTGAGGGAAACTTCTTCTCCCACTGTGTGTTTGGCTTTAGAGAGGCGAGAGGGTCGACCCCTTGAGGTCTTATGGGAGGCAGGGGTAGCCTCAAGGTCCATACCAATCGCATCGTAGCTTCTTTCCTTCGATTTGGAATGGAGAGAGTATCGGGGGGATACGGAGGGGGAGGGGATGGAGAGGGAGGGAAGGGAGGTAGATGACATGGATGGATTACAGGGGGAGGAGGAGGGTGAGGGGAGGGGGAGGGAACATATAAGGGAGGATGTAGATGCAAGTCCCTAGGATCTGAGAATACCCATGAAAGCCAAGAGCGTTGATAGAGGGGGAGAAATGCAGATGTTGGAATGAGATGCAAATGCTTCAGAAATGCCATACACAGGAGGAGTGAGATAGGAGGAGGAAAGTAACATACCCGACTTCGAGGTGACCTCCTGAACATGACCGATGCATGTTGGAGGAGGAGGTGATGTTGGGTTTGAAGCTGAGGGTTTCGTGACCGCTCCCGCTTTATCAGGAGAACCTTAGGGATCCCCTGCATCCTTGTCGCACTTCTCCGATACAATATCTTTATCTTGTCAGGAGGGGTATCCCATGGGGTACTCAGAATCCCTATTCTTTTGAAGGAGGGGGCAATCCCAGTATAAATGCCCCACTTTATGGCATCTTCGACAACAATACAGAATGCCTTCGTAGTCGATGATCTGTTTGTGGGATGTGTCTCTCCATTGGATAATGATGTACTCTTGTAAGCCTCCCCTGGTATCCAAGTTGATGAGAATCCGAGCATAAGCCATCATGCCTGTGAGCTGATAGGACTTATCATAATCCATATAGGAGCCAATCGCATTGCCAATCCGCCGGAAGATGTCTTCAGACCAGTATTGTAGGAGAAGGTCGGGGAGCTGAATCCAAACTGGTCCAATGCCTATTTGCTCTGTCTCAGGATCAAAAGGGGCGTCCATCACTTGAGGAGAACCGGGGCATGTTCAAAATTCCAGTAGGAGGACAATTCCCAATTGGTATGGTCGGAATGAGCGAATCTCAAAGCAAACGATCCCCTCACAAAAGTTTGCACGAAGGGGATGTCGACCAGATGGTGACCCCAAACCTCGGATGCCTAGGTCTTCAAGCGGGCGACCGTGTAATTCCGTCCTCTGATGGGCCTGACCAGGACACTGTCAGCAAAGTCCATAGTCTCACTCCATTGAATGTCCTCTTCTAATCTGAGAAAGATATTGTCCGCCTTGGAATTGTAACACTTGTCTTCTTCTTAGGTCCCTGTGGAGGTGGCTGGGAATGTAAGCGACTTGAAAAAGGGTCAGACGTAGCCGGGGGAGGGTTAGGGTTAGACGAGGGAGGGTTAGGAATGCCCACAGAGACAGGGAAGGAACCAGCAAGTGGAGGAATGGCCGTAAAGCTGCCAGAAAGAGGGGCGATGGAAATTTGAGGGGTAAAATCGGCCGAGACTATGGGAATCGAAGGGGGGAAATGGCCGGGATAGATCTCCAGGCGTAGGGAGGTCCAAACCAGGGTTAGGGTTCAAACAACCGGAAATGAAACCAAGAGTTACCGGGGAGTGTGGGGGGATAGAAAGCGCTGGCTAGGTAGGAGGGTCATCTGGGAGGACCACCGGTTGTGTCCGAGACGATTCTGCAAAGGAATATGAAGGATAACTTCTGGTGAGGCCAGAACTGTACATACCTTCCGATGTGGAGAATGAGGAGCGCTAGATGGAAACCCCCTCTAGCGGGTCTTCTGAGTAATCAACGTCTTCAAGATCATCCATGACGACAACTGCTTCTTGGAATGACGGATACCTCGGATAGCAGGAATAACGGAGAGTAAAACAATGCACATGAAACAGACATACTGCAGTAGGTAACGCTAGCCATCGACGGGTAGACAACCGGAAGGTAACAAAACAATAAGAGGCCCCCCAAGGTCCCAGTAGGTCAACCAGTGCAAAGAAGGAGGTTGGTGATGAATGGGGCACGACAACGATCGATGAAGATGCAGGTTACTGGTTGTCTAGCATGGTTACTGAGACTTGCAGTAGCCAAAAACCCTAACCCAAACCCTCGCGAGCCATCTCTCCTTCAAATCCTTTTACCTGTTATTTTTCAAAATTCTAACAATATGTCTAGGTTGGTTTTTATATACGTGCATACCATATATATGCTTGATCCATAAAATTCCATGGATATTCCACTAGATATTTCATCACAACATATATGATAATATTATATTAAAATTTTTGAATTTCTACACTATTACAGTTTTATTAAACCTCCAGATCTGTAAATGTAAATGTAATTACTGCATGCATGCAAATTCAAATTATGTAGAAAAGTATATAACGATAAAATAATCCCACACACACACATAAGACAAAATATATGCTCTGGGAAACCCTTCTGGGAGAAAATCCAGTTGGAAGGTGAGGCTGCTCCACTCTCTTTCTCTGTTTGGAAAATAAGGCTGCAGGTACAAAGAAGTAATGCTTGTGGTCTATGCGTTGCTATAATGCATAGATCCTTTATTTGTGATCTACCTCCTGTCTCTCTTGGCTATATTTTCTCAACTATGGAACAAAATTATCTCGAAAGAATGGAATGCATCTTCCTCCTAGTGGCCCGGTTATAATAAAGCTTTATAACATAATAGTGGTTAAGTTTGACTACATAAACTCTTAAATAGAGTTATAATATAGAAACTTCTAGAGTCTTTCACATCACAAAAACATGGCTAGCCCCTTTTCCATGAATAATGGGGGATGACGTGGCATCCCCTCGAACCATGGTGGTGGAAATAGGAAGTTCAACTTCTGAGTGGCATAACTTTTGCATACGGGTTCTGATTGACACACTTCTTGTACTGTTGGAAAGAACTTTGTGCGTAGAATATCATTAAAACTTGCAATGCTTAAGTGACAAAGTATTAGCTCCAAAAAATGTCATTTGATGCCTCAAAAACCTCTTAGAAGGTTTCAGACCCCATGTTTCCAAACTGACTTCCGCTTGTAAAAATAGTCCCATGAGTTGATTCCTCCACCTTTTCCACTCCAAATGCATCGAGATGGATGAAAAATAATATAATGATCTAATTCAGATCAAGGTTGCATCCATCTCTCCCTCTCTTTTTCTTTCCTCCTATTCTACTCTCTCTCACACTCTCCCTCCATCTCTCCCTTGCCACCCTCTATCTCTCAATCCACTTTTCTTTATTTATGTATTTCTTCTCCCCTCCTTCTCTCTCCCCCTCCAACTCCATCTCTCTCCCCCTCCATTTCTCCTTCTCTCTCTCTTCCATCCTCTCCCCTCTCACTCACTCTCTCTTCATCTCTCCCTTGTCACTCCCTGTCTCTCTCCACCTCTATCTCTTTATATCTTTGTTATTCCCTCTTTCTCTCCCCCTCCAACTCCATCTCTCCCGCCCTCCCTTTCTCCTTCTCTCTCTCAAACCCTCTCTCTCTTACTCTCTGTTACTTTCTCTTCCACTTCCCTCTATCTCTCCCCCCATATTTCTCTCTCTACCCTCCAACTCTGTCACTAATTCCCTCCATCTCTCCTTCTCTTTCTCCCCCTCTCCCTCCCCCCCTCCATCTCTGTATTCCTCTCTCTCTTCCATTTCTCTCCATCTCTCTCCTCTCCTTCTCCCTGTCTTCCCTCCTCTCCTCTATCCCTCTCTCTCCATTTCTCCCTTGTCTCTACCTCTCTCTCTACCTTTGATCTCTCTATGTCTTTCAACTTCCCTACTCCAGCTCTCTCTCCTCCTTATCACACACACACTCACTCCCTCTCTCCACCCTCGAACTCTCTCTATCTCTCTCTTCCCCCATATGATGGAGAATTTTAACTCTATGTATACTATGTAATGTCTAAAATATTTTACATTTTAATTTTTGATTGTGAAATGAGTTATGTTTTCTCAGCATGTGGTATTGATAATCCATGACCCATGCTATTATAACAAAACCTACTTACAAGTTCATAATATCCATAGTAAAGAGGGGGTGAATATCCATGGTTAACAAACTTATTATATTGTAAGCATTAAGTTTTATGTGCTTATTAATTAAACTTAAATATGGTTATGGAATCATTATTAGTCACTACCAAGGCAAAACTCTAACAATTGGTTTGTCTATTGATTACTATTAGTTTAGCATTGACCAATACAAATGAAAATGTTTAACTTTGAAAAATAAATATCTATTTTTAAATATTATTAAAAAAATTAATTTTCAAATATTTGATTGAACCATAACTTCAAGGTCAACCTTTGCACAATATAATGCCATGTGGATAACTTCCTTACATATTTTATGCCATAATTTATGGATATGGTTGCAATATTCATGCATGATTTTAGATATTTGTGTAGTAATTTTTTTATCCTTAAGCTTTGCACGGAAACCATCTAGAAATAAAATACTTGAAAATAACTTGCACTCAAGTAAATAACATATCTATCAACAATTACTTCCCACCATAAAATAAAATACTTGAAAATAACTTATACTCAACTATCAATTACTTCCCACCATAATTTAAGTAATATTTTGCATAAAAAATGGATAGGAATAAGAAGTGAAAAATATACTTAGAGGAGTAACTTCCCACCATTATTTATCTTTTCTTTACAACTTATGTATGAGTAAAACTGTAAATGTGTAAACTTACTAATGGTTACTACCCACCAAATTTTATGCAAGTTCTTCTACTTGACCAAGCAACTTACTTATCCACTTCACATTTCATATAAATATAATTATTAATTTTATTTTTTTTATTCAATTTTTCTTTGATGTGATTTGACCTAGTTAAAATGTTGAATTTATATGAAACTAATTCCACTTAGCTTTCCATAAAACCAATGTTGAATTTATATCTTATTTATACACAAGAATTATATTGAGTTTTAATTATGGCCAACATTCACATTACTTTAAATTTATTAAATGTTAAATATTTACGCTTCACATCTACCCTATACAAAATTGTAGAGAATCTCTCATCCAAAAAATAATGATAAAATTTTTAACTGAAAATTTCATAAAATATATCATCCCAATTACATTTTATACTTTAAAAACTTATGGAAAAACATTAATAAAAAAAATAGTTAAAATAATCTATATCATCCCCATTACCTTATCAAACCTTAAACATTATAAATTTATTGAAAAATATTTCAAATATGTTAAACATCTAAAACCATTCTAAAATTGTAATCCCATGTAACTATGCACAAACACATTTTTTAATAATGGATACCTATTATAATATATCCACACTAAGTTTACATATCATGGAGACTTTCGAGTTTCAATAAATAAATACTAATAAATATAAGCCCTTTTCCAATGGTAAACGAACATACTAAATTTTCTTACATTATAACTTCAAGGAATATATTTTCAGATTTCTTTCCAAGACAGAGGAAAATGCCAAACAAAAAGATGGAGGATAGAGGAGATTCCATCCGAGAACAAAAAGATATTTTTAGTCTCCGCCGCCTCCGGGAACCATTAGGAATCGATTTTTAGTGTTAGCATTACTCTATATTGACACTAACTCAAAGTTTATGGTCCCCGTTTCATGAAGTATGGTGGCTCGACATGCATTGATTTCCGTTACCAATAATATTTTTGATCATTTTATTTGGTCTCTTCCCGAGGCAAAGACATTAAATGTTTAGTTTTTTTGGTTTGTAGATGTTATTTTGTATATATCTCTTGTCATGTAATATGTTTTGTTCAGCGTGAGCACCCCAGAGCACATGTTACCCAAACAAATGGCTATCTGCATGTATTGGCCATGTGTATGTTAATTTGTGAACGATTATTCAAGGGTGGCAGAGGTGTAGGTAATTTAGAAGAAACATCCCATTTGTAAGTAACCAAGCTAGAGGCAAGTATAGGTTATCTGCTTCTAGTATATCCTAATCTATATCCATAGCCTGCAGAGGCTCACCTTATTATGAGTGAGTCATGTGAAATGAGCTCTTATGTTGAATATGTATTAAGTCCCGGTGATGGAGGTTAGTACATGTTTATTATATATTTATTCACGCAATGACTAATTTAGGGTAGGGTTCCCCCACTAGCACACACATGAGTTACAATTGCCTTCTAATGTCATCCAACACCCAATGCCGGCAAACAACGAGGCAACCACATACAGTTAGTACATTTCCATAGCTTAGACATACTTACAAAAATAGGTTCACCTCATCAGGGGCTATAGCAGGCCAGACACTATCTTTCTCATTCCCTTAAGGGTGCTTTTGCTGACTAGCCCTTTGCCCAAGCCACCACTTACCCTTTTTCATATTCCTCCAACAAACACCGTAGCCCATAAGGAAAGTAATGAAACCACTTGTTAACCCATCCTGCTTCACTTTGGGTTCTCCACCCTCCTTCTTAGGAGAGGTCTTTCTTCTTGATGGTTCAACATTTTTTATTATCGTAATTGGAGTCGCCAGTAGGTTTCTAAGGCATCATATCAACAATGGAAAAACATGTATTTGACTTTGTCTCTACTTCTATGATGGGGTAACTAGTACCTAGCTCTTCTCCTGCTCTTGGGTATGGAACTGCTCATGAGACTGCATCACCTACCTTTGTTCCTTCCACCTTCACTCATGTCTCTCACTAGTGCTACCAAAATACCCTAGCACAACACTGCATAATACAAGTAGGGAATTAATTGTCATTTCTCATTAATGGTAAGAGCTAGCATCTTAGTTATATACTTGCAATGAAACTAATACTATACTTGAAATGAAACTTTTATTGGAAACATTATTTGTATGCACTTCTTGCTGGAATGCTTACTAGTATTCCATATATAAGTTGCTAATAGGGGATTATGTTCATAAGTATAAATTGACCCACTTCCTCTTTTGAAATCAATCTTAGAGGTAAGAGATGTCACATACCCATTTATTAAAAAGGTTCTATCCCTGGGTGAGGGCCTGCCTATTTTAGAGAAATAGGTAAAGGAATTTCTACCTATGACCTATAATTTTTAGAACAGGGTATTGCAACTAAAATTCCAACAAATCCAACCCTACATTTCCCTTGGTTGATTTCAAAACTAGTTAAAAGTTTCACATTGCAATTGTTAAATTTAGAGCAGAAAACTAATTCCTTCTTCTTACAAATATTCTAATAGTGACTAATTTTGTAGGGTTTACAAGATTCAAAAGAGCAATAATCAGTGTCATATTGGAAAATTTTTTCATGCTATTTCTTTGAGAGGAAGAAGGAACTTACTGTAAATAATTCTCAGATAAGTTGGAAACTTAAGGCCTATATTCCAACTTCGCAATTCCTAATGACCGGAGGAAATTTATAAGCTTCTCCTCAACTATCAATCATGTATACCACTAGTATGCCTTAGAACAATGAAATTCCTTGCCATCTCCCATTGAATATGATGAATCCGCATTCCTTTCGTATACACTCTACTCTGATCTAATAGGTCTACCACATGCAATAACATGCATTAATAGTTTAGTCATTATGTTACATCACAAGAACATTTCTAGTTTCATTGTACAAAACTTTCCACATTTTAACAGGTTTCATGCTAATGTTATTTTAAACAAGCCCCAAATCAAAGCATGAAGGTATTATAACTCGAGTAGTTATTCGTGGAATAAGAAACCCTAAGCCATATCAATATGAAGAATAACAACATCATGGATATTAGGACTTAGGGGATGTTCATGACAGTCATGGTAAACAGTAACCAAGAAGCTAATGTTATAAGGTCAAACCTCAACTAGCCCTGCTAATGATTCACTTGAACAACGAACACCCAACTAGCTATTCACCATGCCTTTCCACGTATCTCCTTAAGAAGGTGTTGATTGGTTGCAAGATACTATTATTAGAAAGGCTTCCTACCCAGTTTCCATCATTGAACAAAGCTTATCCCATTGTGAACAACTAAGTAATGAAGTTTGAGATGTAATATCATGAACAAAGGGACAAACAAGTCTATTCTATGATGACAATCACCGTTTTTCATATGGTTCCAGTGCATACATAATAGGGGACCTACATTCTAAACATTGCCATTTTGAGGATGAAACTCATTTTTCCTAGTCTCTGGCTTGGATTTGATGGTAGGGTTCTGCCATCTATATCTTAAATATCAAAGTGGTTCTTCTTTGTGTTGTCCATCATGCACATTGGGTTATGGAAAGAGAAACAAGAGGTAAGGTTGTGGGCCCATAGAGTCAAAAAAGTCGTGAAATCATGGCCCACAAGGTTAGACATGGTGATATATATTTAATTCAATTAGATGTCTCTGCATGCATTAAACTATTTTAGCAAAATAGTCTAAGAGGATATCGGGGTGCTGGCAATGCCACTTATACGTAAGCTTTGTATGGTTTCCCGTTGCTTCCTCATTTTGCTGCTAGTTATGGTACTAGAATGAGTTATGACTTTTGAACTAAAAGGCATGTCGTGGGGCTATAACATGTTATCACAAAGAAAAGATCACCTAGCCATTTTTAGCCAGGCGGAGCGAAATACACCATGTAGGATTAATTTTACCATAGTAAAATCAATTTCACAATGAGAAATAATTTAGTAAACCATTTTTATTAAATTATTTATGATTAAAGTTAAAAAACCCCATGGAAATAATTAAATAAATCATTATTTATTTAATTTTTCTCGAGGAATAATTATAAGTTCATTATTCGATATTTATTCCTTACCACATTTGTCTAAATCACCTAGGAATAATTGAATAAATCACTATTTATTTATTATTCCTTAATTCTATTATTGGAACAATTGTTAAATCACTATTTAATAATTATTTCAATTTCACATCATTCTTAATCCTTGCGAAATAATTAATAAATCATTTTATTTGTTAATTATTTCTAAATATAGACATTTGACCATTTTAAATATCTTTTCCCTCTCCAAGAAATATAATAAAGTATTCCTAACGGTTAGATCTTGATTTGGTCGATATTATTTTATTATTTTCCATTTTCAAGATCAACCCAATACTTGTTATAAATAAGAGGGTTTTCCATTCATTCTTCATTATGATCATTATCGTCGTCACCATTATCGTCTTCTCACATTTGAGCTCCCACTTGAGCTCCCACTTGAGTTCCATTATTTGTTTTGGGTTTTTCACATATTGAGAGAGAGAATCGATTACTAAAGCATCAAGGACATCAAAGCACCCTTCCCACAGAGGGGGATTTGCAGATCCTTTTTGTAGATCTCCTTCACCAAGTTTTATCAATAAAGATTATTATTCATTTAGGATTATTTCCATATTGGGTTATTACATTGCATATATATTGTTGTTTGTTGTTTTAGATCACATATATATTTTTGTTGCATGTTTTCTCGTTTTATTAATGCAGATCTAAAGCGTAAGCAACCACAAATTGTTGTTAGGGTCACTTGTAACCAATGAATTAAGTGAGATGTTTTGGGTACGCCTTCTAAGAAATTTCATACTAACCTAGCACTCAAAGAGGATCTGGTGATATTTCTTAACATCCTTAAAGCTATATCTTCCCTTCTAGCTGTAGTTTGTGTTGCTGGTGTGTTGCCTATTTGCAACACTGTTTCACTATGGATGACTATAAGTAGCACCACTACACATACTATGTTCATAGAGTTTCAAAATCACTCTGAAGAGCATTCTAAGCATGGCACCAATTGTAGCCAATGAGACCGAGCATCTTTCATATATATCAAGCATAGGTATACTTCCTGATGCAGGGTTACCCCGCTTACACCCATAATATGCATGTAATATGCATAATCACACTTGTCCCAGGTATTTTAACTCTCTAAGGAGTCAAAATATTCACCCTCCAATGGTTAAGGCCCCTATTAATCAAAATATGCTAACTCCTAGACATATATACTTATTGAGGCTTTTAAAACCCTCTCATTAACCTTCGTTACCCCTTAACCACGTATATATAACCTTTTCCTTTCTTAACATGGTTATATATAATTAACACGTAAAACCTTCCATCGACGCTATTTCCTTATAAACCATTACAAAGGAAATAGCCACAAAACAAACCTTTCCACTTTAGTATGGTCCTAACACGCTTTCTGAGGTTCCACCTTTATCGTAATCGGGTATCAGCTCCTTCGTGGGTCACATTAATACACACCTCCTCCGCATCTGATATGTGATTGAACTGTTGGACTTCAAACTTTATAAACCCGCCCACATAACTTCACCGGGTCCGTGCCCATCGGCCCTTCGCATTATCGTGTGTCGCTTCCATACCCCAATCCCGATCGACCAACTTGCATATTAAACCTCCGCCGTTGATCCACTCTTTGTAGATCCGACGGTTCACATTTGCTTCGGGTTGACAACACACACGGGGGTTAACTGCCTGATAAAGCGGTTTCCCTTTACTCTTCCGTTGCTACGTGTCCTTCGATTAGTGGAATCGGAGCCAAGCCCTCGATACCACTTACCACTGCTTTGCTGCCCGAAATACCACTCGAGGTTATAAATCTGCCTTTTCACTGCATTAACTCCTGCACACTTTTACATGCGATGATCGTTGATCTACTCCATCGGTTGGTTCTGATAGTTCCTTTAGGTTCCTCTGTTGTTTAATCTAGATTGTTGATCACTGAGATCTAACAGTTACTCTGCGCCAACACCTCACTTCTCCGCTCGTCCCTTTTACTTAGAGTTTACGCTATTTTCATTGGTTCCTCTGCGATTTTTGGGATTTCTTCAGGGTTTTGGGTTTCCACTCTTCTTCTTCCTTAGATCTTAACTCTGCAAATTCTCCCTTTGCTTCCTCTCTAGAGCTTCCTCTGAACTGCAGCTGGATTCCAAGATCCCTAATGGCTCCTCTGAATCATTCTCTCCTCTCTGTGCATTCTATAGAACTCTGTTTGTAACCCTGTTACAGAACCTGTGAATTATTAGCTTACATGTAATACAATCATTCGATATTCATTCCACACATCTATACAGTTCTGGAATAAAGCTCTGTATAAATAAATATAAACAATTGATTACATATCAGAGACTCTCTGTATCTCACAGGGCTGTTCTTCAGTATCACTGGCATCTTCCTTGTACTCTTCCTGTAGGCTTACATTTATACCAAAAAAGGTTCTTTTGAACTAATTCTGGTTCAAATCATAAATCTACTGAACTGACTCCTAAATCCTCTATGTTCACTTCTAACTTCATTTAATTCCTAAGAAATCTCTCTAGTTCCTCGAATCATGAAACTGCTTTAAGAGTTATAATTGAATTTTAACTCTTTTGTCTTTATTAACCACTCATGTTCTCCTTTATTCGAGAGCATTTATAACTTCCTCACATTATCTAGTTAATTCCTATTCTACCCACTCAAAAGCCTAAATATTACATTAATTCATCATTTAGGAATCCAACTTCCTTAAAATACTTGGCCCCCTATGTCTACTAAAGTACAATGATTTTCCTTAGGTTGAATGCTCCTGCATCAAACTCCCAAAGTAGAAAATATTCATGATCTCTTGATCATGTGTCTTCATGTGTTGATAGAAAACCTCCAGGGTCCCAAACTTTAGTTTGTAACTGTCTGAAAGCTCTGCACCTTTGTTGCTATTGTTTGTCTGCTATTTTCTGTTTCATCTTCCTCTCCTTCTCAATCAGGTTCAAATTCTGATTGATCATGTTTCCTGCTGCTATCATTTTTCTCCATATGGACTGCTTCATCATTAACTGCCATAACTTTTCAATCTCCATCTTTAGCATATCTTTGGGCTGGTCCATATTCTGCCATTCACTATTACATCTTTTTCTTTGCTTAAGGTTGTTGTTGTTGTCCATTAGCTCTTCAAATCACTATTTATTTTCTTCTACTTTTTCTCTTACTACCATTGTAGACATTGCTTCCACTCAAACTTCCTGAATATCTTTAAGGATATCTCCCTCTATAGCATCTAATTTCTGCATTGAATTCCGACTTTCCAGCAGTCTCTCTAGCAATTGAACATTTCTATTCCATGAATTAAATTCTTCCACATAATCTTCTTCTTTCATCTTTATTTGGCTACTCATCTGTGTCAAATTTTCTTCAGCATCTGCAACTAAACTTGCATTCACAAAATAATTGTTAAAATAAAAAACATAAGGCTTCAACGCCTTATTTTCCTTTAGCAACAATTCAGTTTGCTGCTCTGTTTCTTTCTCCTCTGTAAGCACATCAATATGCTATTTTGAATTCTCAAAAGAATTCATGAGACTATCAATTAGCCTCTCTTCTACATCATCTGTTTCAATGATGCCTCCCTGCTTTTGTTCACAATAGTGAACTTCTTCTTCCTTAGACTGTTGTTGGTTAACTTTTCTTTGAAATTGTTTGATTCTTACTGCCTCCCTTTCATCCTTACCCTCTTGTTCTTTAAGAACCTCCATATCATATTCAAACAATCTTTGTTCTTCCCCAATGACATTCATTGGATCATTTCCTTGGGACAACATTTCTTCAGTCTTCATTGGAATAAGACTACCATCTTTCTCCTCTATGACAATTCTAACATTCTGCTGCCTACTCCCAGGTGATTCTTTTGTCTCCTTCTGGTTCTGAGATCTTGCCATCTCTTGATTTGAACAAATTTCAGATTCTGCTCTTTCTCTCTGACACAATCTAAAGATTGTTCACCCTCCTGTGATGTACCTACAATCATCCACGAATTATTAATTTTAAAATCATAAGACTTGGTGGTCTTACTTGACTCTTCAGTCATCACATTTCCTTTCTGCTCTGAGTCTTCTACATGATTCAGCTCCTCAGGCTCAACTTCATCTCCTTCCTTCACAAGGAATGGTTCTTGTCTTGTAAGAGCTCCAATTATTAATTTTCCAATGAGTTCTTTCTGATGTAACAACTCAATACTTTCCTCCTTTGAGAGGTCTTCTTCATCATACTTTGCTTCTCTAGAGTATCTTTTATCCCCTAAAACACATTGCTCCTCATACTTCAGTTCAAGAGCTCTATTCAACTTCACTTCAGAGTATTCATCTTCTGTAAGATACTCCTCCATGCTTTCAACAACGTCACAAGACTATCTATCCTCTCCTGTGCATCCTGCAAGCACACCAAAACTATTAGGTTAAAAGATACAAGGCTTGATGGCCTTATACATAAGCTCTTCATCTTTAGTCAGCATCTCCTCATGTTGTTTTGAACTATGCCAATAGTCCATGAGATCTTCACTTGATCTCCATTCTTTAGCTTCAGCGTAGTCTTCACTTTCTCCCATAATTTCTCCCTGTTTTGGTTCACAAATGGACTCTTCCATTTCAAACTCAACTTCCTTGAGTTTTTCCCTCAGCCACTTTACTTGCTTTGCTGTAGACTTCTCTGCATCTCATGCCACTCCACTGGCTTCTTCCTTAATACCCAACCTTGTCTCTAGTTTTCTTTTAGCTGCGTTGTTAACACATCAAGTTCTTTTCTTATCTCAGCTAACTCCTTGTCAATCTCCTCTTGAATCAGTCTCTTACCATATGCTTTAGCATTCTTCTTCTCATATCTTCTACTGTGGCTTCTCTCTGAACCTTTGCTATGACTATCAGTAGTCATCTTCTTCTCCTCTTTCTTCATGAGCTCCTCACTCATCTGCAACAAGCCTCTGCAACAACTAGTCCTCCTTGCTGCAATCTTACCTCACTAAGCTCTCCTCACTCAGTCTTTTGGTAAGCACGGGTCCTCTATCTAGAACCTCCTCTTGAGCAACACCTTTGCTCCTTCTAGGCTTCTGCAATCTTTCACTCTCTCTTGAGAACACTTCAGCTGTCATCTATGTCCAACCTCTTGTTGGATTCTTTAGGTTCACTGCCACTTCTTCTTCAGAGTGTTTTCCTTACTCTTCCTTCATGAACACATCTGGTTCTCCTCTCACAGCTTCTCTTGCTGTCCTTTGCTAAGATGCTTCATTTGGAACCACAATCTTCATTTTCAATTTGACACAAAACACACTATATTACCTCCAAGATCTATGTATGATCTTATTCTCCCATTCTTCTGCACTTTGAATGGATTGTCCTCTGTTTGGTCTCTAAGTCCTCTTTCCTTCAGAACTTGTACTAAGCAATCGTGCTCTCACTTTTCTTCAAGGAATCCTCTATTCCTGTCTACTCCAAGCCTCTGTTGGAACTACTACAATCTCCCAGGAAATTCAAAAGTTCCCCTTACAATCTTCTGTTGTAGTCTCTACCATTCATTCACTTAACTTATGCACATTACCTTCTTCTGTGTGCAAACTCCTTTTCATAGGAAATCTTTCCCCGATCTAATTAAAATTATGCTTTGATACCACTAATGATGCACGGTCCTCTCCCCGCTTACTCCCACTTCTTGCATGTAAAATGCATAATCCTGTCTGTCCCAGGAATTTAACTCACAAAGTAGTCAAATCTTTATTTTCTAAGGTTTTAGGCCCCCTTTAATAGTCTCATGCGGAATGATGTATAGACTAACATAGGCTAACCCTTAGGCAATATCCACTTATCGGGACTTTAATCAACCCTCAAGCCTTCATTTATGACTTTATTAAAGCCTTTCATTAAATCCTTCCTATTGGGACTTTAAAACTCCTCATAACCTTCATTAACCCTTTAACCACATATATATAGCCTTTCCCCTCTTTATGCTTGGTTACATATGATTTATTCATAAGACTTTCTTATTGCGCCTTATTTCTATTATACATAGAAATGCACATAAATGGCATAAACTTACCTTTTCCACCTTTTTCAAAGCCTTTGCACAGTTTTCGATGTACACCTTTATCGCAACCAGGTATCGACTCTTCCGCGGGTCACATTAATACACACCTTCTCTGCATCCGATATGCAATTAAAATGTTGGACTTCAAATATAAAAACGTGCCCATATAACCTTGTCGGGTCCACTTCATATCGCTTGTTGCATTTCCCTTCTGATCTCCGCATTACACAAAAAACACACAGAACCTTGCTCCAACACTTACGGCTGGAACTCAAATGGAATTAAGTCCGGCTCTATAAACTTTCAGGTCCATGCCTTTCAACCATTTACGAAGCACTGCTCCTTCCTTCCTCCAATCTCCGATCCAATCAAGACCATAGATCTAGCTACTGATCTGATTATCGCTATTGCCATATTTAAAAGGGTTGTTCCAACCTCGTTCTAATAGCTCCGATTAAATCTTGATCATTGATTTGACAATCGATCCAACAGTCGAGATCCTTCCTCGTTCCAAAAGTGGCTTGATGGTATTCCATCGTTCATCTACACTTAGTAGATCCAGTGGTCCACAATGACTTCGGATAGACAATAAGCACGAAGAATAACCACCTGAAAAAGCGATTTTCCCTCTCTCCTTCGTTGCTATGTGTCGCTCGGCTAGTGGGATCACGTGTTCACTCCTCAATACTACTTACCACTTCTCACTCGTCCAAAATACCACTTGTGTGTTTAAACCGCCTTTCTTTGTTAAAATTCGCTAATGCGATATTTCAACACTACCCCATGCGACATGATCTGGACCGTTGATCTATAAGATCCAACGATTGCTATGTACTGGAACCTCACTTCTTCGTTCGTCCCTTTCACTTGGTTTTTATGTTGTTTCTTCAATTTTTCTTTGTGATTCGGGTTTCTTCAAAAAGGTTCTAGGTCTTCTGCTATTTCGCTGCGCACTCTTTCTCCCGAGCTTAACTACGCATGCTCCTTTGATCGATGTCACTTCAGAGCATTTCTTGATCCTTCAAGTGGATTCAATGATCCATTATGATTCCTCCGAATCACTCTTCTCCTCTGCGTAGTTCTATAGAACTCTGCCTGCAACCTTTGTTATAGAACCTACGAATTCACGCATAAATCAATCATTACATACTTATTTCACACATTACACAGTTCCCGAATGAACCTATGTATATATAAATATGAACAATTGATTACATGTCGAGACTCTCTGTCTCTTAGGCCTAATCTTCAATATCAGTGGCCTCCTCTCTTTACACTCTGCCCGTAGGCTTACAGTTATACCATAAAGGTTCTGTTGAACTAATTCTGGTTCAAACCCTTAATCTACTGAGCTGACTCCTAAATGTCCTCTCTAGTTCCTCGAATCATGAACTGCCTTAAGAGTTATAATTGACTTCTAACTCTCTTGTAATTATTAACCACTCATGTTCTCCTTAATTCGAGAGCATTTACAACATCCTCAAATTATTTAATGAATTCCTATTTAACCACTCAAAAGCCTAAATATTACATTAACTTAACACTTAGGAATCCAACTTCCTTAAAGCACATGACCTTCTATGTCTACTAAAATACAATGATTTTCTCTTGGGTTGAATGCTCCTGCATCACAAAAGAACAAAAAAAAAGTATCTTGTAAAGAAATTATAAATACATTTGCATTAAGAAAGTGTGAAATATATCATAAATACAAAGATGAGTAAAAGTGTACAATGGAAAGTATGTGCAGTAAAAGAAATTAATTCACAAGAATATGTAGTAATTTATAACAATAAAATAACAACCACAACTGTTGAGTGACACTTGCTCTACAATATGCTAGTGGGTTGCAACGTCTTATGCACTCATGGGAACATAAAGTAGTCGATTCTTTATAAAGGAAAATGATAATAATATAGAAAAAAATTGAACTCTCTGAGTTTGGTTCTCATAGTTTATATATAAAATGATCTTTCTACCTTACACAACGACTTTAATTTTTAGTGGTTCTTTCCAAGAATAAATGAAGAAACCACTTTTATTTACAACAATTAGGTGTCTCAAAGCTTATCAAATATCTAAAAAAAACTTAGGTGTCTCAAAACTTGTCATATATATATATAACTATCTTGACTACTTTTCCTAAGGTGCCCTTCTTTAGCCCATGTTTGAAACCATATTGCATGCCTAAACTAGCAAAAAAAGTAATAATAGTAGTAAAAAGTAAATATTTACAAGAGGAAAAATGCATTCCCGCTGATAAAAGTTTCAACAATGGTCTTTGTTCTTCAAAATGCTTTAGGCTACTTGAAATCTCCATAATATGGTTGTGCATATTGGTATGGACTTTAATGTTGTAGTTCTGTTGTCCAAGATATCTACTTAACTTTGTGGTTGTTGACGAGGATTTCTATAGCTGTCTTTTTCACATCTAGAATCATAAAACGATATTCTACTTGATACCAATAAACACATAACCAATCAACATACACTATGGCTCACAATATTTTTAACTTACTATAAAAAAAAAAAAACTGGTTCAATACGAGTTGACCCAATCACTCTAAGTATATGAATAAGTGGAATAAGAATGGATAGAAGAGGTAATTTTTATAAAGAAAATGGTGATAAAAGGGATGATTAGTAGTGACAAATTCAATCTTCATCACTACCCATAATGAATTTCCCATAAATAATGTATTGAATTTTCAATCAATATAATGTTTTATTAATTTTAAAATTTTAAGAATAAATTATCTTATATATATTAAATATATTGGGTGTTGTTTTGTAAACTTGGAAGAAATATATCTTTATCTGTCCAATATATACCCTGATCAGGCAGAGAATTGAATTGGGGTGACTTCACATGAAATAGTATCTTAACAAATCACGATACCATCTATCAAGCCTTTATAGATGGTGGATTGATTTTTTAAAAATATATATCAAAAATAAATATAAATAGTAATTATTATATTAATTAATTTTAAAAATTTTAAAGAAATTTTATTAATATTTATTTTAAAATATATCAGAATGTATTGTTTAAATAATAGTCATCTAAAAATAAATAATAAAACAATACAGAGGATTTGAATCTTTTGGTTCTTGCCACAGTCAGAGATTTGACAATAACAAGTATTTATTCATTGATAGGAGGATTATTGCTCCATTATCAAATGGACCTGTATATTTTGATTGTTATCCAAACTTTTCTGTATATACATTTGATGATCACATCAAAGATATCCTGCAACTACAAATTCAAACAATAGATCACAGAAAAATCGATTTAGCTTGCAAATCATCGTCTACGTATATTGATCAACAAATAGTAGATACTACCAGTTCTTTTACACCATCTATAAATTGCCCGCATATAGATTTATTTGAATATGCGCAAATTGTAAATTTTTCATCTCTGCAAGTCATTTTCCCATGCTGCAATCAAAAGGTAAATCTCAACAGCCTTGTTGATTCTGTCATACATCAGAACCACCATCCAAGGACAAGAGAATCTTCTCTTGCAACTTCTGTCACTCTGTGTCCAAATCCTAAGTGTTCTGAAATACCATTCCCTCATGATACTGATCATGTATTAATGATTCATGAGATTCCGTCTTTGGAAAATCAAGATCCCTGTCTCAAAGACATGTTTAGCAAAATGCGTCATGTTAGTATGCCGCACTATGGTCCATGGTATCTGGAACAACTTGATGAAATAATCCCTCAATCCAGATTTAAAAACTTTGTGCCTTCTGATTGTAAGAAGCCTTCAAAACAAGAAATGCACAAGTTATTTTCAGTTATGGAAGGATGTAAGAAGCATACAATTGATCATCAATGGATGAAAAATATGCTTAATTGAGAATTATACACTCATCCTGAGGCTGAAAGTTTTGACCTTAGCACTCCATACCCAGAAAAAATTAGATTATCCCATAAATGGAAAGTATACATGTAAAATAATAACATTTGGTTGTCTTTTTATGAATGGAAGAAGAAGAAAGAAAGTATAGATGTAGAAATGGTAGATGTTGAATCATCTTCAACAAAACATTCTTGGACTGCCACAGATGACAGTAAAATTGAAACTTCTACCACCTTCCCTCCTTACAAAGACATTGTATTAGGAGAAGCACAAAACAGTGCTAAAGCCATTCCTTTGGCCTCAAAGGATGATGGTGCTCTTGGCATTGATGGTAGAATACAGAAAGCCAGTGAACAAATAAACTGGACAAATACAACAGTTAAAGCACTATAAATGAGTTGTACAAAGTCTATTGAAGTTAAAGAAGGTTTTGATAGTATACAAGTCTTCGTAAATAGTATTAACAAAACTCCAAATGATGTGAATTATTCCACTACTATACTAAAAGGCATTGTTAAAGAATCTTTAACAAGGATAGAAGATGTTGAAAGAAAAGTAGATATGGGAAAACAATCTACTCAATAATCTATTGAAGAACTATTTGAAAAATTTGATAAACTGCATATAGTTCCCAAAGACAAACTGATTCCTGCTTCTTCTCTATTCAATAGATCTATAAATATTTAGCATCTTGTTAACCCTGTTGATAGATTTCCTTCTCTCTTTCCTAAAAAAATGGTCGTAGAAAAATCTGAGCCAACGAATATCTCCTCACTGTTTAAAGAAGCAGAGCAACCTGAAAGCTCAGAACCACATTTGTTCCCTATCTATGAGCCTCTCCAAAGCCAATATACCAGGTATCCAGTACCTGATCTCAGTGGAAAAGGGAAACTTCCAGAAACACATAACTTCCATCCTGAATCACACAAAGAATGAAATATTGACAATCTGAGTGTTGCTCAGATTCGACAAATGATAGATCTTATGTTTACATAGTACAAGCTTATGTGCCTAAGAGGAAAGAATGAAATAGAAGCTTGTAAATCCATAGTTCAGTGTTTCACTGGAACTTTGTTGAGATGGTGGGAAATAGAGTTGTCACCAACATTAGTGATAAAAATGGAAAATGAGATCCTGAAGGACGAAGCAGGAGATATCATTCATAATTCTGATGGAGCTCCACAAAACAATATGATTGGGGCATTACCTTCATTTACTTTAGAACATTGGTGTGGAGGAGAACTTGAACTTGCTAATAAGCATGAGATAGATCTGAGGAATATTAAATGCAATAAAATGTCCCATTATGAAGATTTTCATAGGGACCGGATTCAAAGAATATATGAGGTTAAAGATAGCAAAAATCTCTTGTGGAAGCAAATCTACTTAGCAACATTGCCTTCAAAATTCGTAGATTATCTAAGACAACAAGATGCTTTTCATTTGCCTTTTGAATCCTTTACTTGGGGGGGGAATATACGACATCATAACAAAAGTTCTGGTAAATTTATGCACTAGTATGAAAGTTAATAAATCTCTGCAGAAAATGTCAAGACTACCAGACAACAAATCCATCTATAGCAAGTATGGCCTCGTTATAGATGACCCCATAGTAAAAAGAAGAAAAGCTAAAAAGAAGGCCAAGAAAGTAAAAAGATAAAAGTACAAAGAATATCCATAGAGGTAAAGAAAAGGGGCCAAGAAAAGATAATATAAATATGTGCCAAAAACACATTACTATGAACCCAAGGATATTCATCTGCAGACATAGAAGAAAGATCAGTGGAATAAATTGATTTGTTGGCTTTGTGGACAACCTGGACATACCTCAAATCGATGTCCTTTAGCAGAAGAATCTAAGAGAAACAAAGGAAAAAACCCTTTGAAGATGCAAAGAAGAAAATAATAGTAAAAGCAAAAGGTATGGTGTCAATTCCGTGCTATAAATGTGGTTCTAAAAATCACAATTCTCAAAATTGTCCAAACATCTCATTTAAAGAACAGATACACCAACGACAACTCTGTTCAACATCCGAACGATCTGAAAGTTCTTCTTCAGAATGCTCTGATGAAGAACTAAACATGCACATGAATGAATGTGAATGTATTGATTTAGACAACTGCCAGTGTGAATCAAGCACTGAATCAAAAATCTCATCTGATGAAGACTTTGTTTCTCACCCAAAGGAGATAATTCTCATGGCACAAACCATGGATGATGCAAAAACAAAGCCACTGGCCCAGATTAGAACATTAGGATAAGGGGAGATGAAATAAAAGTTATTAGAAACTTTCCTAATCACCATGCACAAAAACCAGGGAAGCAGTAGCAAGACTGCCTCTAAAACTGAACCAAAGGCATTATTCATTGATGCCTCATTTGAAAGAAATACAAAATCTTTCCAAAGAAACCAACAACAATCTAAGACCAGAGCCCTCACATTAGGAGAAGTCAGCCAAGAGATTCATCATCTCAAAAAAAAAAAATGTTTCCCTAAAAACACAGGGCTTTGAGTTAGAAAAAGGGAAGAAACCTGAGGATGCATATGATGAATACTTCACTAACCCAAATAGTGAAATATTTGAAGGAAAAAAGGATGATACTATAGGTTTCATCGACATGAGAGTAATGGCTATCCAGTATCAACAACATTATGTTATGCTAGATATCTGTATAAATGGTGAAATGTTTTCCCTAAGAAAACTTATTGATTCCGGAGCAGATGTCAATATTTCGAATTCAAAAATAATACCTACAAAGTACTGGGTAAAATCCTTTAGACAAGTGATTGGGTTAGGAAACAAAGATCTACTGTCTGAAGTCCCTCAGGCTTCTATTTACTTTAAAGAACAATGTGTCAAATTAAAATTCGATTATGCAGACATTCCTATTGACTACATTTTGGGGAATGTATTTTTAGCTGCTGTAGAGCCACATGGATCAGCTAGATTGAAAAATGGAAAGGCAGTTATTTCATATCTATACCAATCTCAGATGGGAAATTACAAACAACCAACTTACTATTTGTCTCTACTCCCAGAGTGTCTACCATGGTACAACAATGTAGACGATCGAAAAAGCCAAAAATAAAATTGAAGAGCTCAAAGAGCTAAAGACCACCATAAAGATAGGAGATTATCTTCATACTCCTATAATTAAACAAAGAATCTCAAGTCTGAGATCACAAATAGAGAAAGAATGTTGTGCTGAAGAACCAAATGCGTTTTGGCATAGAAAAGAACATTGTGTAGAATTTCCATACAAAGATGAGTATGAAGGAAAACCCTGTAAGAGTAGAGCAATCCTTATGAACAAAGAATATAGAGATCTTTGTCAAAAAGAGATAGAAAGCCTTCTGGAAAGGAGATTGATCAGAGAATCTAGCAGTCCTTGGAACTACTATGGTTTTTATGTTAATAAATATTCAGAACAGTTAAGAGGGATCCCAAGATTGGTCATAAACTATAAACCTCTGAATACTGTCCTCTCAGACGATACTTACCTCATTCCTCATAAAGGAAATCTTATAGCAAGAATAGCAGGGGCAAAAATATTTTCTAAATTTGATATGAAATCGGGATTTTGGCAAGTGGAAATCAATGAAGACAACAAATTTAATACAACTTTCAATGTCCCAACAAGACACTATGAATGGAATGTCATGCCTTTCAGACTCAAGCATGCACCCTCCAAATTCCAGAAGGTTATGGATAATATTTTCAAGTCATATTTTGATTGGTTACTAGTATACATTAATAATATACTTATATTTTCTAAAAATGTCCATGATCACTTTAAGCATATCCAAAAATTTGTACAACTTGTCAAAACCAATGGACTAGTTCTTAGCAAGAAAAAGGTTGAGTTATTTTAGACAAGTATCAAGTTTCTTGGCCATACAATTAAAGATGGACAGATCACTCTACAAAAACATGCTCTGGAATTTGCTGATAAATTTCCAGAGATTATCAATGACAAAACTCAATTGTAGAGATTCTTGGGATGTTTAAACTATGTGAGCAACTTTTACAAAGATTGCGCAAAAGATAGATCATTACTCAACAAAAGACTGAAGAAACATCCAAGAACCTTGGTCTCAGGCCCACACCAAAGCTATCAAAAGAATTAAAATAAAGGTAAAAAATCGTCCTATCCTTCATATCGCTAATAAAGATTCTTTCAAATTTGGTGGAGAGGCTAGAATACATGAGATCTCCAAAACCCAAAAACCGTTTCTAGAAATTCCACCTAGAAATGACTTATTTAAATTATTAACCTATTTTTTTAATGTTTCATAAGTCTAAACTTAAGAAACTGAGTAATTAATCAGAATTAATTAACTCAAGGTGAGAATTCTCTAGAAACTCACACAGACCAATCTAGAAATGATCTGAGTCATCAATTCAGATTTAATCATGGTTGTTGGAGTCCCAACATGAAGATATAAGAAGGGATTGATGTGGTTATCAAGAATACATTTTAGCAGTTCGATTTCCTTCGCAGATCGATTTCCAAAGAGCAAAAACAGTTGCCGAAAAGCCAGAGATCAAAGTACAGACAATGAGGGGAAGAGACAGTGATTTGAAGGAAGTTTTCCAGATCTAGAGATGCAGCAACAAGGAGATCGAGTTATTCCCAATGAATCAATGCAAAGGACTACATGGTTGCTTCAGAAGAGAAACTCGATTTAGCTGGAGGAAAAATTGTTTTTAGTTCCACAGTTTGAACAAAAGTTTTAAAGTGTCGAAGAAGCGATTTCCTCAAAAGAGACATGCATAATGACTTCATCATATGTAGTTCAGAGGCTAGGCGTCATGGGGTTTGCAGAAGCACTGCGCAAAAGCTCACATTGTGAGTCCAGGAGGACTAATTTTCTGAAGGAGAGTTGTGTTGGGGTTGCTTGTAGAAGAAGGGTAATTCCCTTATACAATTTTGTCCAGATTTTCTTCTTGTTTGGATTTCCTATTGGGCATCCATAGATTGTACTCAAATTTCACTGCTGCATAATAATAAATACCCTCAGTTGCTACACTGATTTTCACAAGTTGGGTTTTTCAGGGTAAATTGTCAAAAAACAAAAGTCATTTTTACTGTGTGTGTGTGTGTGCTAGAATTTTCTCAGTTTCCAACGCTATTTTCTTCCGCATTTATTTGTGAAAATTGCAACAAAGAATTATTCATTGTTTTTATGGACAAATAAATTGTTAAATTAAATTAATTAGAAGAATAATTTCCAATTACTGCAATAGATGAAAATTTTACATTGTATCAAAGCGTGAATGATTAGCCAAGAAGCTCAGAAGTGGAGGAAAGAAGTTCGCTGCTCAAAGGGACCAGCAGGCGGAGACTCTTAGAGGCAGCACAACGCTCAGACAAGCAGGCCAAATTGTTGGGGAAAAAATTTGATTTTCAGTTGCAAGGTTGTGGAAAAGAGGAGTTTCCTGTGTTAGTAATTCCAATAGTCAAAGGGAGTTGTAGCAGCTCTGATTTTTGGTGAGCAAGTTCCTTAGTTGGACGCAGAGGGTTTTGCAGCAACAGAATCAGTGTTAGGTGGAAGAGAAAAGCAAACAAAACAGAGGGAAAATTTCTCTCAAGGAACCTCAATTCTCAGAAGTTCAATTTTTCTAGCCAGATTGGTAGTAGCAACTAGAAAAACTACGCGTTCTAGAAGGGAGAATGAATAGTAAAGCAACAACCAAGCAGAGGGAAAGAGGGAGTTTTCGACTTGTTCAGAGATGGCCACAACAGGGCTTGGATATCAAGATAGGTTGGATGGAGCTTCTAACTATGTCATCTGGAAGGCTAGGATGTCCTTCCTTCTGGATGAATATGGCCTGAAAACCTACATAGATAATCTAGTGGCAGTTCCCCAAGATGTTGATCAAGTCAAAGAATACAAGAATGAGATGGCAAGGGCGAAGCGGTTGATTTTGGATGAAGTCTGAGATCATATAGTCTCACATTTGGAAGATAAAGGTACAACCAGAGAAATGTGGGCAATGCTCTCCATGCTATATCAACGTACTTCCGAGCAGTGGAAGATGTTCCTAGAGGAAAAGATGAGATGCATAAGGATGTAGGATGGAAAAGGCATAGATCTCTTCCTCACCAAGTTTTAGGAGGTCCGAGATCATCTTGCAGCTGTTGAGGCAATGCCTCAACCATCAGAGTTAGAATGATTGGCACTAAACATTTTCTCGGAGAATTGGCAAGTCTTCGTCCAAAGTATATTGGGTAGAAGCACGCTACCTAGATGGGACATAATGTGGGCCAATTTGCAGCAGGAGGAATGAGGTGAGCTTTGCTTAAGAGCTCCATCAGCGGTAGCAGTAGCAGCAGATTGAAGGCTGTGAATGAGGACAATGTGGCCCTAGTATCTAAGGGTCTTAGTCAGGGGCAGGGAGAGTAGAAGAAGAAGAAGGACCTATCTACGGTTGAGTGCCAGTTTGGCCACTATAATACCCAATGTCCTCTCAAGAAGGACAAGCAGGAGAAGCATGACCAAGCAACAACACATGTTGAGATAGATAGGTTGGAGGAAGGTTTTGTGATGTTCACAAATATACCTCTAAGAGTGAGGTAAGGTGATTTGGTGTTGTAGCTCGAGAGAGCTATGGAGATTGGGTAGGGTCCTTCAGGAGTTCAACTCATGGATCATTACCTGGCTATAGGGGGCCACAATATTCAATGGCAATAGGTGCAGTGGGTACCAATGTTACAATTTCATACTAGTCGCAATCATACGCTAAGGAACACAATGCAGTGTTGGCAACAGAGCAGGTGGCTTAGTGCAGTGTTAACAGCAGCGCTGGTTCTTCAGTAATAGTGCAAAGGCTAGTAGCAATCAGGACTCACAAGACAGATGCATCATACTGAACATAGATGATTCAATGTTTTGGATGCTTCTCAGATGCAAACGATATAAACTTTGAAACGGGAACTTATACGATTACCCGTTTCATAGAGGTAAGCAAAAAAGTGACCCGATTTTATAAAGGGGCGATGCATAATACACATTTTTTTTAGCATAGTTTTTGACACTCTAAATTTTTTTATGTACATTACTTTTTAGAATGTTAGTGATTTGCACGCTGATTTAAAAAAGTGGTGATTCTGCATCCGACCCCCTTTTTTAAAGACCTATTTTTTTACTTTAAATTTTCTAATATATGAAATGTAAATAATTATTTTGTAAATTTAACAATTTTTGAAGTGGTCTTCTTCTTCATCTTTTCTTGTTTTTATTTTATTTTTATTTTTTCATAGTGTCATTTTTATTGTTTTGCATATTTAAAGAAGGTTGATATTTTAAAGTTTCGACATTCTACATATTTATACATCGTTAATTAATTTTTCAAACATCAAATAATTGTCTCTAAAAACAATAATTTTTAACAATTGACATAAAAATAACCATTTTCAACATAAATATAACTAAAAAGTTACATATTTTGATATTTTTTTGCTAGAAATGACATGTCAAAATCACAATTTTTATAGGAAAGAATAAAGTTTAAAAAAATTGGTATAATATAATATATATATGAATTTCATGTTAAAAAAATAATATTAATCACTCTGTTTTAAAAAAAATGATTAACATAAGAATTAATGCAAAAATCACATAATAAAAATTTTGAACACATAACAACATTAATTGAATGCTTATTCTTCTCATAAAATGTCAAAGTCAAAATATTACAAGTATAAGTAATTAGTAGTTACAAAAGATGAGCTTGATTTCCAAGCATAACTTAAATTTAATCAACAATATCACGTAATCCAAACTCTTCATCCTTTAGAGTTTCATCATTGTTTTTTTCCACAATATTTTCTGCTTCATTTTGCTCATTTTTCTCTTCTAATGGATCTTTGATGTATGTGAATCTCCCAATGTATGTCTTTCCAATTATTCCATGTAATGGTGGTTGAGGTTCTTTTGCCTTTTTTGCCACACGTGATTCATTGAAATCTCTTTTCTTCAATCCAATTTCTTGCATTGCATCTGGAAGAAATTGAAGAGCATTAATTCTTTGCTGAATAAAACTGCACTGTACATGATCTTTTTCAATGGCAATGCAATTTCTTCCTTTTTAAAGGCAACATGCTAGTGTTGTACCTAATTATCAAGCACAAAAGAAATAATGAAGTAAATTAGTATAATGACATATGAATTAAGGAAGAAGATATTGAAATCCAATTCCATATAATAAAACTTACTTGAGCTAGAAAATAAATCCAGAACTCAATCTCCCTCATTTGAACATATGTTTATAAAATAGTTAATCAATAACTGTGGTTTTTGATAAATGTTAATTATCTCTCCTTCTGCTTCTTTGTCTTCATATGTTAGTTTTTTCACAACAACATCATAAGCTAGTTCTTGTCTATGACTCTTTCCATCTACCCGATTAAAAATCATAGACATATAGTTATCATCTTTTGCCAAACTATCAATATGGATGAACTCACATTTATAAATGGTTGATCTTCACGGTTAAGAAGATTTGACTTTTGCCTGTAACATGAAATAGTAAAAGTTCAATTACCTTGTACATAAATGAATTTTGTAACATTAATCAAACATACATTTTCAATTTTGTACATGAGTTTGTTTTCCCCTTGAAACTTGACAATAACATTTCCAATTGTGTGTCTAAATGAAATGTCACAAACCTCTATAATGGTGATGATGTGACTTCTACAAATCCTGCAACCACTTTACTAAGATCTTGATAAGTATAAGGGTCACTATCATAGTCAATGTTTGGGATATTGAAACCACGAGGAATATCTACAATAAATAAGGCATAATCCTTTTTATATATGAGTTTAACAATGTCTTCAAAGTCGCCTTGTATTATTTGATATTGAATAGTGTCAAGCCCATTCGAAATGAAATGAGTAAGAGTTGGATTAAGTTCAACATTCCCTAAGACGTTGCTTCTTCAATCTTTTGAATCTTAATCTTTTCAATAAAAGTTCTGAAACTATCTAGTGCTCCATTTGAATTCTTCCTCATCTTTATTATATTAATAAATAAACAAATAAATATATATATATATATAAAATAAGATAGTATATAGATGAATAAAAAATGAATGTATAAATCAACATACCTTTTTAAATGCAAGATAATTTTTTTTTAGTATTGATGTAGAACCTGAATCTGGATAGTTGCATATAACATCATCCCAACTATTTTCATTCAACAATTTAACCATTTGTTCTTGTATTTTCATGCAACTTTGTGATTGCATAGATAAAGTAAAAAAAATTAATATAATAATATGTATAACAAATACTACCAAAAAGAATATGTTACATTTAAAATAAAATTATACTTTAGAAATAAGTAAGAATAATTCAACAAACTTACTTTTGAAATTCCTCAAACATTTCCTCCAATGATAATTCACCTGAATGCACATGAGATAATATTGCTTTGACAATTTTTTCATCCTTCACTCCTTGCAATGCTCTCCAATGTGTGATAGTAATATATTTTGGAAGCTACTTCATTTCAGGACCTGATTTACTATTGCTACATATCAATGGTTTAGACCTTTTGGCCTTTTGGTTTTTAATGCCAATGTTCTCCCACATGCTAAAAATATCATTAATCAATTCCCATATCTCTTGAGTTTAAAATGCCAACTGGAAAATGTTATTAATACCTATGAATAAATCACTATTTACTCTGTCACCTTTTGAATTTATTTTCTCCTCAATTTGATTGTCTATTTCCATGCAACATTCATTTCATGAATCTACAGTAACATTTATCTTATCCCCACCATATTTTTCTTCAAATTCACTATGAATAAATCTAACTCTTGAAATTCATAGACATTCTATATTCATTATCTGAATTATGATCCCATGCCACTAACTTTGCTTTTGTATCTGATAAACTAGCATAAATGATACATTTCATTGTTTCAAAACGTGGGTTATTGGGATATTTGTCCATGAGTTGTCTTTGAGCTTCTACAAAATGGTTCCCCCAAAGCACATAATAATTGTATTCAAAACATTCTGACTTATCAAATGCTTCTTTATTGAGAACTTGAACTGGATCAAAAAGAAGCACATAATTAACCACATGAACATATCGAATGTACTTCATTAACGTCTTCAAGTAGTGAACATGCATGTGGTGCGGCTTTTTGATTTGATATTTATATTATCCTTCACTTGCTTGATAAATTTGTCACACATTAAAATGAAATGTACGACCACCCTCAATTAAGTTTCTCTTTGTCAAGTTCAGTTGAATGGCATTTTGTTTTGTTTTAATAATTCCATCCTCTAAATCAGCTCTTGGTGTAATAATTTATCTGCTTTCTTTTGAAGTTTCACTAGGATCTTCAATGTTGGTAATGACTACTTGAGAATGTTCAACTTTATTTTTCTTCCTCATAACATTCTCATCATTAATTAGAACAGAGACATTCTTGGGCATTGTTACTTTTGGTCTTTTACGACTCTTCTCCTTTCTAACACCAGTTCCAATGTCATCCTCATTAACGACAATATATTCTTCAGTGTCAGTTTCAACTTCCTCATCTTCAAAAGTACCCTGTCTACCTTTGCTAGATTTATCCACTAGAGGCATTTTTTTCCTGATCTCTTAAATGTAGTTTTGTAGCATCATGAATTACTACATTTTACTTGTTTGCCATATATTCTTCTGAAACTGAGTATAAACTGCTAATAACAATCACAATATCATGCTCTATGAAACGAATGCCTTCCAACATAGCTAAAACATTTTCAACAAAAAATTTTCAAACAAAATATCATGTCAATAAAAACTAAATTATCATAATATTTACGATTTGTTTACACAACTTTGTATATACCTTTCTCGTGTCATACAATGAATATAATAACTGATATTTAATGATTTCATGTGACTTGCGTGGTTGTGTAAGTATATAAACAACTTCACTGTCCGGTACCGAAAACATGTCTATGACTTTTCCCAGCGCCTCATAAATTCCACTATCGTTAGGTATATCAACATATAGATATATTTGCACATCTCTGCTTTCTCTTTCTTTCACATACCATACATTTTCTAGAAGTTTCACTTGTTTTGATTTTTTCCAGTATGAAATAGTCTTCCTATCATTTGAGGCACTTGAAAGATTTGTAGCTATCAGTGCAGGTTTGGTTTGTTCAACAGTGCTTTTTGAGGATCCACCTTTAATTTTAGCAGTCTAGAAAGATTCACAGAAATCTTCTTTGATGTCATCCCTGCGAAAAAAGATACATAGATCAGTAAATTACAAAAAAAATAGCTTAAATTAAGAAACAAAACGATAAATGATAGTTGATTTTGTAAAACATAACAATTTAAAAAAGAAATAAGAAATTTAAAAAATGCAGCCCCCTACCGCTCCACCCCAGAAATCGGCCCACCAGCCACCTAGGCCGGCCGTTGGGCCGTCGGAGTGGGGCAGGGCGTCGAGCGCCAGCGCTCCTACCCCACCCCGACGACCCAACAGCGACTCCACCACCCCATCCTGGCGGTGCAACATCCCGCCACCTGGGCCGACCGTTGGGCCGCTGGGGTGGGGTGGGGAGGTTGGTGCCAGCCCCGCTCCCCCATCCACCCCAGTGGCCCAACAGTCAGCCGGGATGGCAAGCCGATTCCCGGAATTAGCCCACCACACCGACGAGTTGTTGGGCACTAGGGTGGGGCAGGGGCTAGTCGCCAGCCCCCGCCCCACCCCAATAGTCCATTGGGTCGTCGGGGTGGGGCGAGGGCTAGCCCAATGGCCCGCCAGGGTGGGGCGGAAGGCTGGCGCCCAGCCCCTACCATGGTCAACCGTTGGGCCGTCGGGGTGGGGCACCCCTCCCCCACGAGCTCGTTGGGCCGCCGGGAGCATGATTAGGCGCACCACGCCCACTGCGGACGTAGTGGGTAAATCTATATCATTTAAATTTTTAATTTCTAAAAAAAAAATCGTTAAACTTACTGAATTTTAAAATTTGCACACAATAAAAAAAGAAACTAACATTTCAAATGCAATAATCCTCCGTTGAATATGTTGTTGATAACAATGTAGTTGCTCCACAAATTCGCTCCAAGTCTTTTAACGAACCACGAAAAACCTTGATGTGATATGAGAAATAGTGATAATGAAATTTATTATATAGCAAAAATTACAGAATTGTTTTATCACACGGTTAATGTGGACTAGTTTGGTTTTATAAAAACTTTAACATGTAAATTTTGTTATAGTGATATAGGGAACTATGATAAAGCGTACATTATAGAATTGTTTTACAACACGATGAATGTGGGATTAATTCGTTTTAAAAGATATAATAAAAAATTAAAAAAGCATTTAATTGTCTAGTAAATATTATATAGTTTAAGTAATAAATTAATTTAGGTAAAATATTTAGTTTACAATTTTAATTTAAAAGATTTATTTCATAAGAAAATTTTAGTTAAATTTTTTCAATAAATTGTAGAAGAAAATTATGGAGGGAAATACATGAAACACAATTTTTGGAGGGAAAAATTTTGGCGAATTTTTTTGGAGAGAAACTTTGGAGGGAAATTTTCATTCTTTAAGCTATATATTATCATTAAGAGAGTTTGCATTTGTATCATTTAACATCTTCTGTTTCAAAGGCATGGATTCTTCTGATTGTGAAGTTTCGCTTTGTGAAACATCAACATCTTCGTCGCGTAACAACTTTATTCATATTGATGAATATAACGAAAATTCTTCCACTATGAATAGAGAGTCAAATCTTCCACTTAGTCCTAATCCTAAGGAATATGAAAGCAACACTGATGAAATACGGGATGAAGAATTTCAAATAAATAAAAAGTCACAGTTTCCACTTAGTCCTAATCCTATTTATTATGAGAGCAACAATGATGAAGAGTATGATGATGAATTTCAAAAGAATGAATTGTTACAGTGTCCACTTAGTCCTAATCCTATGGACTATGAGAGCAGCGGTGATGACGAGCATGATGAAGAATTTCAAAAGAATGGAGTGTCGCGGTGTCCACTTAATCCTAATCCTATGGATTATGAGAGCAGCAGTGATGAAAAGCACGATGAAGAATTTCAAAATAATGGAGTGTCAAGGTGTCCACTTAATCCTAATTCTAAGGATTATGACAGCAACAGTGATGAAGAGCATGATGAAGAATTTCAAAAGAATGAAGTGTCACGGTGTCCACTTAGTCCTAATCCTATGGACTATGAGAGCATCAGTGATGAACATCATGATGAAGAATTTCAAATCAATAGTGTCTCACAGTTTTCACTTAGTCCTAACCCTATGGACTATGAAAGCAACAGTGATGAAGAACATGATGAAGAATTTCAAAAGAATGGAGTGTCATGGTGTCCACTTAGTCCTAATCCTATAGACTATGAGAGCAGTGGTGATGAAGAACATGATGAAGAATTTCAAATAAATAGTGTCAGAGTGTCCACTTAATCCTAATCCTATGGACTATAAAAACAACAGTGGTGAAGAACATGATGAAAAATTTCAAATGAATAGAGTGTCACGGTGTCCACTTAGTCCTAATCCTATGGACTATGAGAGTAGCAGTGATGAAGAACATGATGAATATTTTCAAATAAATAAAGAGTTATAGTTTCCACTTTGTCCTAATCCTAAGGACTATGAGAGCAGTAGTGACGAAGCATGGGATGAAGCACTCAGTCCTAGTCCTAAGGACTATGAGAGTAGCAGTGACAAATGGCAGGATGTAGAATTTTCAGTAAGTAAACAGTCACATTTTTACGTAGTCCTAATTCTATGGACTATGAAAGCATCATTGGCAATGCACGTGATGAAGAATATCCAATAAACATCGAGTCAAATTTTCTATTTAGTCCTAATTCTAAGGACTATGACGACAGCACTGAAGAAGGGGAAGATCAAGAATATTCTCCAAGTCAGTGTTTCAAAAAAACAAATGATCATAGTGAGGATAACATTCCTCAGAATTATGATGAAAATGGTTATACAAATGATAGTCCGATGATGGAGATGTTGCCAGGAAATATTGTATCGAGAAGTAGGAGCAAACATTTTCGTATCAATACAAAATGTTTTAGTTATACAAGGGGTAGAGAAGAATATTTGATGAGAAAAAGTTCTATTAGCGCTCTCATTTCAAGTGAATGTTGTCAAAAATATTGCTTGGAACATATGGATTTCAAGTTTGCATTAGAGAAAATGAAGAGATATTTGTCAATGAATAAAAGCATGCAAAATTCATATTTAGTGGGGTGAATGCAATCTACATTATCAGGTTATGATTATCATATTGGGTCTTTATTTATCTGTAGAAAGGCTTTCAAAAAAATTCTTTCAATGGGTAATTTTCGTCTCTCAAGAATCCAAGAAAATTTGGAAAGAGATCCCACATTTCATTCAGAAGTATGTCATAAACGACAATTTGGGCCATTATCAAACATTGTAATGTCATGACTGGAATATTTCTTTTCAAAGCATGGAGAGTGTATGCCAAATAGAAAGAATACATATTCCAGATAATTTCTCAAAACGAGAAAACTACAACTTATACAAAGAATATGCAGAAGGTGATGAGGGACATGGTCGATTTATTACATATCAATATTTTGTGAAGGCGTGGAAGAAAAAATTCAACAATGTCCGTATTCCTAAAAAGACAAGGATGGGGATTTGCAGTACATGTGTTTCTCTTAAATAAAAAAGGAATAAATGTGAAAGGTCAGAAAGAGGTAAGCATTCATAACTTTAACTTTTTAAATTGTATAGTCATCAACTATGAAAACGTATTTCTTAATGACTTCTTTTTTGATGTTGTGTAGATTTAATTGTCAAAGAACTTCAGGAGCATCGCAAACAACAAACAAGTAAAAAGAAAAAGTTGTACAAACATCAAAAGAAGTGTTATGATAATCCGAATAAATATTTGGGTTTGATAATTGATAGTATGGACCAGAAGAAAACACTTTTACCACATTTTGTTCGCACACCAAAAAAATTAACAGGAGGAAAATTTTATTCAATATCACTTGCTCGGTTGTAGGGTCTTCAATGGAAAAATGTTGCTAATGGTGTACTTCATAGCTCCAAGTATTCAAAATGATGCAAATCTGACAATAACCATAATTCATGATGTGCTTTCTCATTGGTCTGATAATCTTCCTAAAGTTTTGTATCTATAATTGAACAACACTTGCCGTGAAAACAAAAATAAGATTGTTTTTTTATATCTAAACATGCTTGTTGAATTGAGAATTTTTTAGAAGGTAAAGGTTGGTTTCCTTCTTGTTGGGCACACTCATGACTATATTGATTAGATGTTCAGTTGTTTTCTAGTCACATTGAGGAGGAAGGAAGTTGAGAGCTTTCCATCATTAATTGAATGTATTAAGAAATCATACATGTCAGAGCCTACTTTTGATGTGTTGGAAGAAACAATGGACACGCGAAGGTTTATTCTGGGATCACATGGTGAGGAGAAATGCATTGAACAACTTAATGACATTAGCTTCCAACATCAATTTCATATCAAAAAAATTGATGGGAAAACACTAATATGGGATAAGAAGTATTCAACTATTCCAAAATGGGCACCGTCATCAGCTTTGGAATTTTTAAAGTTCATTCAAGATCATCCAATATTTGCATCAAATATATTGTTATTACAACCAATCGCTGAAGTTCATAATGCACGCAGACAGAATAGAGATATAAATTATTCTGATTGCCTAGAAGAAATTAAAAAATGTATTAGATATACATTTGAGTACTTTGATATTGTTGATTCAGTTTGGTGGGTGTCTTTTTTCAATAATCAAAGTGATATCATTTCAAGAACAACAAATGAAGATATACCTTTGAAAAATCCATTTATTTGACCACAAAATGTGTCAAATGAACATGAGGAAAAAAACATTGTTGAACAACAACAATCTCAAAGTATTATTAATTCTTCACAGACAGAGGAAAGAGAGATGTATATTGGTTCCAGAAGATCTTGTGCACAATGTGAAGCCATGGAAGACATTTACAAGGGTTCAGTATAGGATATTAAGGAGAGTTACATGATCGTAGTGTTAGCAAATGGGGATCCTAATGGCTATCTATTCTGGGTTGCTAAGGGTATAAAGATCATTACAAAAAATGAAGGTGTTACAGATGTTGAAGTACATTGGTATGTCACAAATACACACCCATTCAATGGTGTGTATAATCCAGAGATGGTAGTTAATAAATAATTTAACGGAAAGAGAAAAAGAAAAGTAAAAATATAAATCGTCGCCGCACAGAGCTCTTAAAATTGGAGGATGTTGACATACTTGTTTATGACTTCAATTTAACAAAGAGAGGAAATCTTCGCTTCAAAACGATAGAGATTCTGAAAGAGTTGTTACCAAAAAGAATAGTGTTCAGATGGGAGTCTACTGAAACCAGTCGTTGATCCAAAGGAATTTTGGAACCTGGGATGGTGGGCATGCATGTGGACTCAGATGGGGTACTAGTTGATGAAAGAGAAGAGTATGGAACATCTTCATCTACATCCAGTGATTTATCTGAAGATATGAATTCTAAAGGTGTGCAAGAAAATATGAGTGATTTTGAATAATTGTCCAAGACATTTTATATCACTGATGTTTGCATCGTATTTTGAAATAGAAATTTTGATTTCCATATAGTGTTAAATCAAAAGTTATGAGTCATTTTTATGTTTGTTGGTTTATATGTTTTAATTATGATGATTTCTATTGTTTAGAATATCTACAATGCAACAATAACTAAGAGATATAATGTATGTTTTATTCAATCTACAAATAATGACATTTTGATTAATTTAATCATGTAATTTGTTCATAATGTCATGGTTTTTTAATTTTATGGTTGAAAATTTTCCAATTTTTTTGTATCTTTAATATTATGGTTAAAAATAATTAGATTTTTAGCGATCTTTAGCGTCATGATATTATATGTTTAACAATAGTGATGAAAACTAATAGAATTTTAATGTGTTTCAAATCCCATTATTTTATCCTTATCGTCATTACTAAAACATGTTGAAATTATACTTAGGAAAGAAAAATATTATTCTACCAATTAGGTCTGGCAGTTGCTGATTCACCATGTTGTTAAAAAAATAAAATAAAAATTAATGTGTTTTTTTTTCTTCAAAAACAGTTTTTTTTGCACATAAAAATTCGGTTTCACTGTGAATTTTTAAAAATGTTGAAAATTGGACCTAAAATAAACCATCATTCCAATATCAACACTTCTTGTTTTTAGGGTGTTTTTTGCATAAATTTTGCACAAAAAATTCGTTTTCGCTGCCATTTTTAAAAGATATTCAAATTTGACCCTAAAAAAAAAACATCGTTCCAAGATACACACTTTTCATTTTTAGCACTATTTTTCATGTTTTTTAGCCAAAGTTCCCATTTTGAATTTATAGTTCTCGTTTCAAAGTTTACATTGTTTGCAGTGGTTCTAGTCGCAACAACAATAAATGAGAGGGATTTGCAATGTAGATGCAGAGTTGGCAGCAGTACAACAATGTTAGCACGACACAGATGCAACATCAAGGTTACACACTAATTGGTGGGCAGTGGCAATTAGACATTAACAATGTGACAAGAGGTGATACAAAGATAGAGTGTTATGGTAGGATGTGCAACACTATAGAGAACAAATTCCTTGCTAAGAGGGAGTGTTAGTTTCTGTAACATCGAATGTGTTCTAGCCACGAAATTTGGTGGAAAGGCTAGAACACATGAGATCTCTAAAACCCAAAAATAATTTCTTGAAATTCCATCTAGAAATGACTTAATTAATCGAAATTAATTAATTCTCTAAAAACTCACACAGATCAATACATAAATGGTTTGAGCGATCGATTAAGATTTATCTTGGACGTTGAGTCCCAACGAGAAGATATAAGAAGGGATCGATGTGGTGATGGAGAATACACTTCAACAATTTGATTTCCCTGGCAGATCGATTTCCAGAGAGCAACAATTGTTGCCGAAAAGCCAGAGATCAAAACATAGACAATGATCTGGAGGAAGTTCTCATAATCTGGAGAGGCAGCAGCAAGGAAAACGCGTTATTCCCAGTGAAGCAATGTCGAGGACTGCACAATTGCTTCAAAATAGCAACTTGATTTAGCTGGAGGAAAAATCGTTTTCAGTTCCAGAGGTCGGACAAAGGTTCCAAAGTGCTAGAGAAGCAATTTCCTTAGTAGAGATAGGCAAAACAACTTCATTAGAGGCAGTTCAAAGGCCAAATGTCATAGGGTTTGCGCAAGCACTGCAAAAAGCCGATGGAGAGGGTCTAAGAGGACTAATTTTCTGAAGGATAGTTGTGTTGGCGTTGTTTGTGGAAGAAGGGAAATTCCATTATACAATTTTCGCTAGATTTTCTTGTTGTTTGGATTGCCAGTTGGGCATCCATAGATTGTACTCGGATTTCACTATTGCATAATAATAAAAACTCTCAGTAGGTACACCGGTTTTCCCACTTTGGGTTTTTCCAAGGACAATTGTCCAAAAATAATTGTCATCTTTATTGTGTGTGTGTGTGTGCAAGAATTTTCTCAATTTCCAACATTTATTTTTTTCCGTGGTTTATTTGTGAGAATTGCAATAAAGACTTATTTGTTGTTTGTATGGGCAAATAAATTGTTAAATTAAATTAACAATTAGAAGAATAATTTCCAGTTGTTACTATAGATGAAATTTTCACAATATGAATCAATATGCTCTCTCTTTGTTGAATCATCTAATGACTGTCTAATAAGAAGAAGAATTTGAAAGGGTTTTCCCCATAGTGGGTTTTGTTTTGGTCTTCGACCAATCTTGGTGTCTCTACGTGTCAATGTTTTTCTTCTATTGATCCTTTATGTTCTGTTGCATTGGATGATGATATTGATCTTTCTATATAGTTGTGTATGTTGTTGAATAAGAATGCAAATCTAAATAATGTTTTGATGCTACGAGGTGAATTGAATATGGAAATAATGGAATGCAATTATCAAAGAAAAGAACAATATAACCCGAAGAAAAATTAACATAAGGGTGGGGTCAAGAAAAAACCCAATACAAACCCAAAGGTACAAAGGGGGTACATGTTAGCATTAAAAAGTTGGTCCCTAGCAAGGAGTGTGCTAGATTGCATGGAGAATTAAGCAAATGCTTCAGTTAAACTAGAAAGTTTGGTTCTTTATATGCAATCGATGATAGAGATGGATTGGATCATGTTGAATGGTGGAAAATGTATGGCACCGGTGGACCTTTCGTGAAATTGGCAGTAAAAGTGCTTTCATAGGTGGTTAATACTTCTCCTACTAAATGAATGATGTTATATGGTTTAATCCATGTTCTTATGTATTTTATAGCTAATTTATCATTTTACATGTTTTTGTTGACATATATGCATCAAATATATAAAAATATATATTATATAAAAAACGCTCCAGACCCCGGGAAAATTCTGAAAATTGTTGTTCCCACTCCTGCTTCCAAGCAGAGGTTTAACAAAAACCATACAAGTGGAATGGAAGGAAAAAATTAATAGATGGCCCCTCTCATAAACATGACCATGTACCTCCTAATGAAAAAACAAGGAATTCCAGAGGAATTCCAATGGTAACAAGGGGAAAACAACTGCATATTTAATAAGTTAAAATAGAAAGTGAAGATTAGACACCGAAAACAATTTGAGCCTCGAGGCCAAAAAACTTATGAACATATCTCCATTATCAACCAAAAGACTGCTATGATTTCGCTTTCAGATTTCCCAAGAAGCAGAACACATAATGAAGATTAAGTACTGAACAAAAGGACATTAAAAAGGATACATTTCCAGACATAAGCTGGAGCAATACTCAATATAAAATTACAACGGACAATTTATATATGATGTCAAGAACATAAATAAAGCCTTGGGCAGCTTCAGAAGTAAAATATTTCCGGGCTGTAAATTCCAGACAATACAATCAAGCATCACAAGACAAGGCCCACGAGACATATATGCATGCTTATGGCTCCTCGCAACTGATTATACCTTTATTGTCAGCAAAGCAGTGGTTTCCAATATACCTTATACCAAAACCCTTTAATTGCATCTCCTTTTTAGTCTTCCTTCTCCTCATCTTCAGAATCTGCACTATTAACATAATAGTCAATGCTTACCTCACCCAACAACAGAGTGCACTGTTCAAATGCTTTACAAATGTTTAACCCACCTGATCTCACATCGTCGACCTTCCCTCTTGATTTTATCTGCTTGACTAACACTCGGCATATTAAAACCCACCAGTAAATATTGAAAACAAGCAGGCATATAAGTAATGTGTTGAAGAAATAGTAATATACGGGTCCATACTTGTACTTTCTTTTGTCCAAAGTAAGAAGAACTTCATAACTGCCAAAACAATTGGAGCAGGTTATTTCACACAGCACCTAGATATGTTATCACGAACCAATACAAGCGATTCATGAATCTGAAAGAGGGTTTTAATTATAAGCTATCAATATGGACTTCAGACAAACTACAAATCATAAGGATGATAAAAAGATAGATTAAAGAAAGAAATATTTTTAATTCATTTCATTCGTGACATGGATCATAAGAATCTATTTTATCTAAACATCCTACTACAGAATATCCATACGTAAAATCGGGGTAACTTCCATCCACAGACTGGGTTAAGTATGATACAACAGGCCTTACAAGCCAACTTATTTACGCCTATGACAACCATTTGAAGGTTGTGCTCTTCTTATACATCTGTATTTACTTTAAAGTTTTCAATGACTGTATAGCCTGAGTAACGCTACCTTCAAAGCAATGCTTCGTGGAAAACACACAATACGTGTTAAATAAGAGATTTGATAACCAACTTGACATCACTGCAATATAGTGCAACACAGGCATTGGAGGTTGTAATTACACAACAATCCCTTACATTTAACCAACTGATTAAGTGCTCTAAAGAATATCACGAAAAATCAAATTAAAGAGCCTCGGAAAGTTTAAATGCATTTACTAGAATGAATGGATGAAAGAAATTATATTAATATACGGCCAAGATAGGTCAATGCAACTAGAATGTACAAACCACAATGCTAATGTGGGTGTGCCAAAGGAAATTTTTAAACAAAAATAATTAAAATAAAGATAAAAGAGTAGAGAAAAACACAAAAGGTAAACCATGGAAAAAAAATAGAAATAGCTGCTGCTCTATGCAAGAAGAGAAGGAATAACAAAGAATCATGGGAACTCCACTTCTTAATATTTCCTTGGGCATGGCCAATAGAAGCGCAAAGTCTTATCCCATGTAATGCCCTGCACACACTAAGAATACTCTTCATTTAAGGTTAGGCATAACTTTAGACCATGCAAAATTTTAAATATCCAGCCTCAAGGGGCTTAAGACTACAGTTGATTGGGTCATAGAATGGAATTTAATTTTTCGTTGAACCTTGGTCCATCCTAGGTGAAAATAATATGTTATAATTTTTTAACACTATAATCTTTGTTGAAATGTCCGCTTATCAGCTAACTATGTCCAATGGCAACTGCTATGTTATAGGTGCAAGCTCAAATTATGAATCTTCAATGTAATTAACCGAAATTCCATATGTGTAAAAGCAAGGCTATGCACTTGTGATATACTAAAATAAGCCTTGTAATGTCATTGATTATTTCTCACCGTAATACAATGTTTGGTTGATGTCCGAAGACATTATTATTATAAGGTTTATTTATAATGTTAAAACTTAAAGCGAAGGAAATGAATGCTACTAAACATGGGCTTGCTTAGAGAGGGATGCATGTGAGTGTATTTATTGATATCAAATCTCTATTGTGAATGCCAGGCCTAAATGGCATATCTAGACAGAACTGTACTTGATATTGGACCTGCTAGCATTGAATGGCACAATATCTTGTGGATTGGTTGTGTCCTCGGAACTAGTATCAATGTAGCAATCTCAGGTAATGAAATCATCACCCAGATTTTCTCTACCTTGAGAGTAGTAAAAGGAGGGTGTTCTCTTTCACCTTTTCTTTATATTCTCGTCTAAAAGGGTGCTAGAATTAATGCCCATTCCAGTTAGTGATTTCTGCTAGCTAGTTAATAGGTAACTGTCTCAATGTTGCCCCTCCCATTTAGCTGATTTATAGGATGCTATCTAAGGTTTACTTTTCAATCACTGAACTGTAGATGTTTGTCTCTGGTTGTTACCAGATTTGTAGGAAGTTTTTCCTCCAATCAATTCTACATGTACTAGATATCTTTGATTTGAATGTAAGAGTAGTTAGTGAACAATCTTATGCATTTGGACTCAGCTCATTAATATGTTGAAGACTCACTTCATTTTTATAAGGTGTTAGAGCGATTTAAGATGTCCTGCAAAAGGACACTGTTGAAGAAGCCTAAATTGATTGGAGAAGAAGCGGGTCAGGAAAGATATCCATTTTGAGCCCAATGTGAGTTAACTGTTCAGTGCTAACTATTAAAAATTGCATGTCGAGAAGTCTGTTCCTCAGCACCCAGAAAATGTTTTATTGATGTTGTGACCTACCTAAATGAAGTCATCGGATGAAGAGATGTTGATCTAAAACAAGATGCAATTTACAAAAAAGTCACCAGAGTTTGTTGGGGTTATACAACAAGAAGCCATTAAAACGTTTCTTGGGATTATATGCCTTAGCAAGTCACCGCTAGCTAAAAGTCCATAAGTAGATGGGAATGCTGAGGACGCCACCACCACACTCGGGAAGGTTGTAAACCCCACTATTGCTCTTTGCTCGAATAGCCAATGAAGAAGAATAACCAGCACAAATGTCAATGGGTTGTTATACGGGATCATGAGGGATGGATTTCTATGGAGAAATGATGAATTTTTTATCCTAAGACTATTAAAGTGCTTTTATATTACTTGATATATGATTTTGTGTTGACTTGAAAGTGTTACTTCTCCACTGGTATAAAGTTTTTTTCTTCAATTAATCAAATTTCCATCAGGGAGTGTAGACTGTCTAGTCAATTTAAACCCTTGAGAGTGTCCACTCTAGAAAGCCAATTTCAACCACTATGTCATTACCCAGTCCTGTGTTCCCTGAGACACTGACGGGAACAAAGTTTAAACTACACTAACTGGAAGGTGAGAATAAGAAACACTTTCACATTAGAAAAGTTATGAAATTTGACTTCGGTTGAAAACTGTTGGAAAATGTAACTAGTTTCAGTCTTCATAATTGTCATTTGACTCATGTCATGATCTAATTCTTCTATGTCTATCAAAAGAAGAAAGAAAATGATTTTTGTAAAACATGGGTTTCATGCTCATGTCACTTTGTCATTAGGTCAAACAGCCATTGAATGCTTCTAGAGTATTCATGAGTCAAAGAGTCAAAGACCCTTTCAGGCACTTGTATCAAGAAAAGGAAAATTATTTTGAATTTAGAATTGTCTTGAAGGCTCCCAAAACCAAGTCGGCCAGCCAAGGAGAAATCGGCCTAAAGAGGGCTATTCAAGCCTCTTGGAAAGCTATTAAAAGGTGACACTTCGACCTCATTAGACACACATCTCTTGGATTCGATCCACAATTAGAAAGGAGGGTGAAAGTCATAGAAGAGCAAGGATAAGTCTAGTGAAGAAGGGAAGAGACCCTAAAAGGTTCGGAGATCTGAAATCTGCCTACTTCATCTCACATGTACAAGAAACCTAGGGTTTCTAGGCATACCTTAGGTCTAAAGCTTACAGGAATAGTGGCAGATTCTTCTTGGGGAACTGAAAGGCTAGAAGAGCCTTGCTTTTGAAGAATATTGTTTCACTGCTCTTGCCTTGTGATGGGGAATGATGATTGATGGTAGCCCTGGTCTAGGCTTCGGTCTTGGAAGTCTCCTTTGAATTGATTCTATAAGATGAAAAGTTATTTCTGGGTTTTCCCCTTGGAGGGGTTTTAGCCTGGCTTAGAGCCTCTATCTTGTGTTCATTTTTGTATGGCTGTGATATTCATTGTTTTATGGCTGCAATCTTCATTGTTTTGGCATTTATTTGATATTAAGAACATAAGCATAATCCAGAAGAAGAACATAATGTCACAAATAACAGTCAAGTGAGAAAATGTCAAATTAAATTGTTTCCCTAATCGATTTTCCAACATGGTATCAGAGCTAAGGTCAAGAGTCTTGGCAGCTGGAAGATCACTAGAAGGGTTTTGCATTGTTCTGAAAGGCCAAAAAGAATGGATTGTCTACATTAGTCTTGAAGACTGAGCCATCCAGAAGTAAATCCAAGCAAGAAAAAGTCATTTTCTGAGCATCCATCTTATAGAGCAGACCTCTGAAAAAGAGGTTGAAGTTCAGCACATAAATCCAAGGGTTTTGAAGAGGCTGAAAAAGTTCACCACAGAAATTCGAGAAGGCAATAAAAGGCCGAGGATCCTGCAAAGAAAGACAAGACCTGAAGTGACAAAATTAAAGCTCCTGGAAATGGCCTTTATGCCAGCAAAGAGGTGTCCTTGGAAAGAAAAAGGCTTCAATTTTTCTAAAGGTATTTTAGGCATGTTTAATGGTTGTCAAATCCCTAACCAGAGGGCCGAAGTCACCTTCATACCGAAAATTGTAAAGTAATCCAAAGGATAGAAGTAGTTCCACAGTTCAATAAAGTGTGGCATCTTGAAGAGGATACTAGTCAGCATCTTTTGGAGAAGTAAAAGGATTATTTTTGTGCTTACTTGAAGCCCTAGTTTGAGGGCCAAGAGCACAGTGAAAACTTCAGTAGCTTCAAAAGAAATGATAGAGATACCAGACTTCTTGCAAAGTAAGGAAGAAGTGTGGTATCCTATTCAAAGTTTGTTTGAAGACAGGAGTTGTAGTTTGAGGATTTGTAATAGCATATGTTGCATACACCTACCCGAATTCAAGAGAAGCAACAGTTAGATACCTTGGGAAGAGCATTTTGAAAGATTCTTGCCAAGAATCTTGGAATTATTTGAAGCAAGCCTACAATTGAAGTGAACCTTTGAATACAGAAAATTGACTAAGCTATATGCAGTAAGCTCTTCAGGACAGAAGGTATGGTAACCTTTGTTGAAAGAATGAGTCATTGAATTTTTGAATGAGGTATGTACAAAATTGTTTTATGTACACTTCAAGTTATAAATGGTTTGTTAAGTAATTAGGGTTTCCTAACATGCTTTGTATGACTAAATTCTAGGGTTTATAGAGATTGAAGGTTTTAGTATCTAGGGTTCATGAACCCTAGATAGGACTTGGATTAGAAAGCCCTAATTAAGTGAAAAACCCTAATTGACTTGTTCCCTCATAGAAGCCCTTGCTCTTGATATCTAGGGTTTGCAAGAAAAGATCTAAGGTATCTGGTAAACCCTAGCGAGGGTGGAATTGGATAATCCCTAATATATGACACTAAAACCCTAAGGGTTGATGTCTCCAAGGGAAATATCAAGGACTTTAGAGTTTGTGTTTAAGAACCCTAGGAATATACCTTCTAAGAAATCCATATAAACCCTACATCGTCAAAATTGATATCATGCTCTTGTATTTGTATATTTTTGCTTGGTTGTACTTGTCGGTGAATATTGCAGGTACATAATGAAGGAAGCAAAATGAGAAGGATGGCTAAGCAAACTAGTACTTGTGCTTGTTAATGATGAGCATGATGGAGGGAAAGAACTGTAAGGACCCTGAAGGAATTGATGCTAACAATTTCATTAGAGTAAGCACGCATCATTGTATTTTTTAGAAGAATCTTGTTTTGGTATGGCATCATGGATAGAAGCACGTGATATTAGCATATTTAGAGTCTACTTGAATTGCTTTGTAAGAATCATTTGGACTTTCAAGATTCAAGAATGAGAAGTTTGAGACCATTTTGCATAATGTTCATCTATATATTGTCTAACATTATATTAGAGGTAGTTATTTTGCTAAGATGGATCCTCAAGATCCTATAAGAATCATCACTTAGGAGGTTCTTAGAAAAAGCATTATGACAAGGACTAGTACATATTCCATTTGTCTGGAAACAATACTCTTAAAGGGATGAAGGAGTGCAGTTGATCAAGTTGCAGACTTCTTATGGAATACATATAGCTAGTTGATTGTGTGAAAGATTAAGAATGCATGTTTAAAGTAACTTTTGGTTAGGATTCAAATAATCCTATAATAAAAGTTGGTCATAAATTATGCATAGTGAATCTTTTATTTGGTTATATGATGCCTATGAAGATGAAGTTGACTTACTCTAGAATGGATAGAATACTAAGACTTTCTCACTGAGTATATATATATGTATATATGTATATATATATTAGTGATCAGCATCTAGTATAATCTCTAAAAGAAAAGGGTAACTTGGTAATCGAGTTCGATCCTTGGGCATTTTGATGCATGAAGGAAGATTCATGTGGAGATGGACCTTGAAGACGTTAATGATGAGAAAGTTGTCACGATGAGGTAAGTCTGATGTTAACAATTATTATTGGTTATCTGGTTAACATATTGTGTTGCTACCTGGAAGGATGTTGCAGGAATACATGATGATAGTTGAGGCAAGTTCAACTATATGGATGAAATACAAGAAGAATATTGAGGGAAGCTCAATATGTGATACCTGGCAACTGTAAAGTCAAGATGTACTCATCTTGGGATTCAAAGATAGCAGTACGAGAAGATAACCTAAAGGTTAAAGTTTGTACTACAATCAAAGATATCACTTTCTTCATTGACAAGAAGTGATGTGTAAAAATTGATGACCTGGAACATGTCACAAGATTGAGGGAAGAAGATGGCTCCATGATACCTAGGAAGGAAAGAAGCTCGATACAATGAGATGCGAAGGAAAGAGGGAGCCATTTAGAACAAGTATGGAAACAAGCACGAGAGCTTATGGTTATGACTTCTCTAGTAGAAAAGGAAGTCAGGAATATCCTCTAGATTTGAGAGGGAGTAAATGAGTCTCCTTGAAAAGGAGCAAGGATCTATTCTCAATTTAAAAGGAGAATAGAGATATCCTCTCTGGTTGAGAGGGAGTGATGTTGGACATCACATGTACATTCTTTTCTTCATGTGTCATGCACTTGACCAGGACTAACAATCATAAGTCTAAGTGAAGGCCTTGAAGAAAGAATAGCGGAGGATTGGATATGCATCTGTGATTTCCACGAGGATAGAACATCCAAGAAAGGAAAGGGATCGACACTCTTTGAGGATAAGACAGGTGTCCAAGACAAGAGTGTTTGAAGAGGACAAGTATTCTTTGAGGATTCAAGATTGGAAATCCAAGATAAGAATAGTCCTAAAAGGACATACCTTGTGGACATTCGGATGGGGTATGTGCCTTGTAGAGGTAGTGAGGTATCACACGTAAAGCCTCCCATCATAATGCTCTTGAATGAAGTAAAGCTTGTCTAGTTAGGCCTCAAAGAAAATGTTGGTTGATCATAATGTTGATGCTTACGGGTGACTTATCAATCTGACTCTTCTTATAAGAACTTTTCAAAGGGAGTATTTTCCTTGTACCAGTTGGACAATTATGAATACCTCCCTAGTTAAGAGGGAGTGTTGGAAATGTAACTAGTTTCGGTCTTCATAATTGTCATTTGACTCATGTCATGATGTAGTTCTTATGTATCTGTCAAAAGAAGAAAGAAAATGATTTTTGTAAAGCATGGGTTTCATGCTCAAGTCACTTTGTCATTAGGTCAAGCATCCATTGAATGCTTCGAGGGTATTCATGTGTCAAAGAGTCATTGTCACATTGTAAAAAACCCTTACGGGGACTTGTATCAAGAAAAGGAAAATTATTTTGAATTTAGAAGTGTCTAAAAGGCTCCCAAGACCAAGTCGGCTGGGCAAGGAGAAGTCAGCCTAAAGAGGGCTATTCGAGCCTCTTGGAAAGCTATCAAAAGATGAAACTTTGACCTCATTAGACACACATCACACATACATCTCTTGGATATGATATGCAATTAGAAAGGAGAGCAAAAGTCTTAGAAGAACAAGGATAAGGCTAGCGAAGAAGGGAAGAAACCCTAAAAGGTTTCGGAGATCTGAAATCTTCCTACTTCAACTCACACATGCGAGAAACCTAGGGTTTCTAGGCATACCTCTGGTCCGAAGGTTGCAGGAATAGTGGCAGATTCTTCTTGGGGAACTGAAAGGCTCGAAGAGCTTTGATTTTGAAGAATATTGTTTCATTGCTCTTGTCTTGTGATGTGGAAGGATGATTAGAGGTTGGCTTGGTTCTTGGCGGTAGCTTTGGTCTAGGTTTTGGTCTTGGAAGTCTCCTTCGAATTGATTCTATAAGAAGAGAAGTTATTTCTGGGTTTTACCCTTGGAGGGGTTTTTCACTGACTTGGAGCCTGTATTTTGTGTTCATTTTTGTATGGTTGTGATATGTTGGAAATACTAAGAGGGGGATGAATCAATATTTCTTAGCAATTAGTAGCTTGTTAATCTTTTCAGAGCATTAGTTATTCTTTAGCAATATTCAAAATAGTAAATAAATAGTACACAATTGTTAAAATTGGAAACTAGGGCCAACTTCCACCTTAGGACAACTCATATGATGGAAATGATTATTGCATTGGATTCCTTTTTTCGAGAGGTACAATTTTGATACAAAGATCGTTTCATTCTGACAAGAAGAAATGGGATTTTGAATTTATTCATTCTCATGGACAAATTGTCAAGGTCGGCCTTAGTCAAATGTAGGCTCATGAAGACCACTAGATGTGTCTCCTCACCCTCAACGAAGTGTATAAAATTATAAATAGAAGTGACCCTTCTCTCATTTGGACATCATCTCAACTCATCACATCATCTTCTCTCTCCTTTCTTGATTGGTTCGTACAACTTGGAGACTCTCTACTACACACGTGTGGAAGAGGATATATTCCTGGACTAGTTTTGAAGGCCGAAAATTTTAGAGATTAGGGCATGCATTAACCAGCGTTGACTTGGAGTATTTGACCAGTGTTTTCTTCGTTTTGTGGGTAGAATTCTGATTTTTGCAAGCCACATTTTTTGGCACAAATTTCGAGTTGATTGAGGATTGTTTGACTATGTTGACTGTTGTGTTCACTTTCTGGTTTGACCACAGAATTATAGCAAACTTCAACTAGGTTGACTAAGCTGATTTTGGGTTGACTTTGACTCCCTTGGCTGGCCGCATTCCTCTATTGTTGACTGAGTTGCTTAGAGGACCTTTTGGCGCAACTTTGACCACCGTTGACTTTTTGGTTAAGGCTGCACTGACTACTGATTTGACAGGACTGTTTTGGGCATGTAATTCTGATATTTGTACTCTCTTTGCTGAACTATTGAAGAATAATAAGAAGATTTGATCAAAGGGTTTACCCACATTGGGGTTTGTCCTTGGCATCTGCCACATCTTGTGTCTCTTGTCTTGGCTTGTCTTATGCATATGTTTCTATGTTCTATCTACATTTACTGTCAATGTGTATAAATTAATGTGATTGCTACTGAAGATAATTGGAAATTGTCATTGGGTCGATAAGGAACATTGAAGTAAATTGTGCTGAAGCATAGAATATACCATTGTTATCTAAAATTAACATGGTACCAGAGCTCAGGGGAAGACAAAGCCCAAGTAAGAGTGAAGAAAAAAAATCACTAATCGAAGCTGTTGGACAAGGACTCGGAACTAGTCCTAATGACGACTGCATCTATCTTCAAATACGAGGACAAGCTTAAGGACAAACCTGACTATCATGCATGGAAGATGAATCTAGATTTGACATTGGAAGAAAATGATGCCATGGACTATGTAAAAGGAAGAATCGCAGAGCCTCCTTCAAATGCATCCATTGTTGCACAAAGAAAGTACAAGAAAGGTGAGGTTAAAGCTAAGAAAATTATTGTTGATTCTATTCATAAGCCTTTGGTTGTTTATATTTCTGATTTTGAATCATCTAAGGAGATGTATGAAAATTTGGTTGGGATGTTCAAGTAAATAATGAGCAAATCAAGTTCTCTTTCTCAAAAATAAGTTGAAAGATATCAAGATGGATAGAGGAGAATCCATCCAATCCTACTTCATGAGGATTACCGAGATCAAAAAATGATCTCCTATCTATTGGAAAAGTCACTGGTGACAGGGAGCTCTCTCTTATTGCACTTGGAGGTCTTACAAGAGATTGGGATGTGTTCAACACTACCATTCTCAACAATGACAGGATTTCGGGATTTGATGAATTATTGGCCAGATGCACTCAAGAAGTAATAAGGATGATGGAAAGAGATAAGCCCTCAAATGGAAACAATCCTACTGCCTTCTCCACTAATTCTAAGAGACGGAACAATGATGGTCAAAGGAATCAAGGTCAAGGGTTCAAGTTGAGATTCAAAGAAGGAAAAAAAGGAAGGTGCTTCAATTGCAACAGGTTTGGCCACTTCGCTAGAGAGTGTACTCACAAAACGAATACTCCAAGAGATGATGACAACAATAACAACAACTTCAAAGGCAATGGAAATCAAAGGAACAATAGGTTCAATAACAGAGGAAAGAGGAATGCTCCCGCTGCTCGAAATGGAAATGGTCATCCTCCCAAGAAGTCGAGAAACTCTAGGTATGAAAAGGTTAATGTTGGTGTAAAGCAAAAGGATTTTTATCTTATTTCTGCCCTCTCCACCGCCTCTCCTCTGGATACATTGGATCATTGGTTAATTGATAGTGGTGCCTCAAGGCACTTCACTGGGTACAATGAGGCCCTCTCAAACTTGGTTGAAAAGAACACGAATATGGAGATTATACTTGGGGATAATGCCACTTATCCCGTGAAAGGAATTGGGACCGTTACTCTTCACTTAAATCAAGGTCAAACCCTCCACTTACAAGAAGTGTTATATGTACTTGATCTGAAAAAGAACTTGGTTTCTATTTCTATGATGGAAGAGAAAGGTTTCAAGGTGACATTTATTGATAAGAAGGTTCATGTTTGGAAAAGGAACCCAAGAGATGCATTCACTTTTGGATTTAGGGTTGAAGGTCTTCATCAAGTTGGAGGAAGTTTGTTGGGAGCAATGACTTGTGATACTTCTCTTCAATCCAACTTATGGCACCAGAGATTTGCTCACCTTCATTTCAAATCCTTACCCAATGTAAGAAAGATGGTCACATGGATGCCCGAATTCAACTTGAATCATGAAGGTGTTTGTCAGGGATGTGAAGCTGGAAAACATACAAGGGGGCCATTCCCCTCAAGTGAAACTCAAAGCGCTGATATTCTGCAATTGGTCCATTCTGATCTATCAGATATGTTTCCCATGACATCTTTAGGTGGATATTTATACTATGTTATTTTTGTGGATGACTTCTCTCAAAAAACATGGATTTATTTCTTAAAGAAGGATGAAGTGTTCAAATGGTTCCACTCTTTCAAAGCCTTGGTCAAGAATCAAACAGGGAAGAAGATCAAAATATTGAGGACTGATAATGCAACTGATTATGATTCTAATGAATTCAAAGACTAGTGTAGAGAAGTTGGCATTAAGAGAGAGACCACTACTACATATACTCCTGAAAAGAATGGTGTTGCCGAAAGGAAGAATTGTACTATCATAGAAGCTACTCGTGCCATGCTTCATGGCCAAGGTCTTCTAAACTTCTTATGGGGAGAAGTTGCCAACACCATTGTGTATGTCCAAAACTGATGCCCACATCAAGCTTTGGACTTCAAGACACTCGAAGAAGTTTTCACCGGTAAGAAACCTGATGTTTCTCATTTTAGAATTTTTGGTTGTCCCGTATATTTTCATGTGCCAAAAGCGAAAAAAACAAACTAGACGCATCTGGGAAGAAAGGAACATTTGTGGGCTACAATGAAACTTCAAAGGCATATAGAATCTCTGTGCCTAGTCAAAGGGAAGTGGAATTAAGTCATGACATCACTTTCAAAGAAGATTCTGCTCTTAGAAACATCTGAGATCATCCTATTCCTAAGAAGGACAATGATGATGTCGATGCAAAAAAGAAGGATGAACCTCCGTCTGATGAACCGATGCCCGATGTTGAAGGTCCAATGGATCCCATTGATCCACCTCCTAGTGAGCCCACTACTTCAAGGAAAAGACCTTTGTGGCTCAAAGATACTCTTAAAGATGTTGAGAAACATATTGCACCAAGGGGGACATTTCGTGAAAGCAAGAAGCCGAATAGGTACTAAGGGTACCTAGCTGCCATGAGTACCATTGTACAATCTGAGCCTTGAACATTCGAAGAAGCCGTGAAGCAACAAGTTTGGAAGGATGTAATGAACGAGGAATATGAGTCGATCATGAAGAATGATGTCTAGGATGTGGTTCCTAGACCCAAGGACAAGTCAGTGGTCACTTCGAGACGGCTCTACAAGATCAAACATGGCGCTAATTGGAGTGTTGAGAAATTCAAGGCCAGATTTGTAGCTTGAGGCTTCTCTTAAAAGGAAGGAGTAGACTACGATGAGATATTTGTACCGGTTGCCCGATATATCACCATCCGTTAAATTATAGCCCTTGCTGCTTCGCAAGGATGGAAGCTACACTAGACGGATGTCAAAACTGCCTTCTCAAATGGTTCGCTTAAGGAGGAAGTATATGTGGAACAACCTGAGGGGGTCGAGGTTCAAGATCATAAGAAACATGTACGCATGCAGGTTGAAGAAAGACCTCTATGGGTTGAAGCAATCCCCTAGGGCTTGGTATGAGAGGATCGATAGCTATCTTATGAAGTTGGGATTCACTAGGAATGATGCTGACCTGAACCTATACTTCAAAGTTGAAAAGGACAAACCTCTCATTCTGGTCCTTTATGTGGATGATCTATTTCTGATAGGTGATGACCCTCTCATTCATCAATGCAAGAGGGAGTTGGATTTTGAATTCGAGATGAAGGACCTAGCACTGATGCATTATTTCCTAGGGCTTGAGGTCTGCCAAAAGCCAGGTGAGATTTTCATTTCTCAAGGAAAATACATTGTGAAGCTACTTCAGAGATGTGGAATGGGGGACTGCAAGTCTGTGACTACTCCGACGGAACTCAACTTTAAGAAGCTATGTGGAAGTGTTGTTGGGCACGAATTAGAAAACCCTACCGAGTATTGTCAACTTGTGGGGATTTTGATGTTTTTGGTCAACTATTGCCCTGACATATGCTTCGCTATGAACACGTTGAGTCAATATATGGTCGAACCTCATCACATTCATTGGATTGCTGCCAAGAATCTCTTGAGATATCTTCGAGGTACAATCAATCATGGACTGAAATACACTGCCAGGAATCTGAGGCTACATGGATATTCAAATGCTGACTGGGCTGGCAGTGTGGTGGGTCGTAAGAGCACGTCTGGATGTTGCTTCTCTTTGGGGTCTGCTTCAATATCATGGATGAGCAAGAAGCAGAAATCGGTTGCTTTGAGCACCGCCAAGGTTGAATAAGTTGTTGCAAGTATGGCCTGTTGTGAAGTTGTTTGGTTGAGGAAGCTCTTCAGTGAGCTATTTGAGCACATGTTGGATACCACCGTGATCTTCCGCAACAATCAGAGTGGGATTCGCTTATCAGAGAATCTCATGTTCCACCACCACTCCAAGCACATTGATATCAGGAACCACTTTATCCGGGAAATGGTACAATGGGGAGAAAAAAGGCTCCAACACATTAAAACAGATGGGCAGGTCATCGACATTATCACGAAGCCATTAGGGAAGGTCAAATTCTTAACCTTTTGAGAGAGACTTGGAGTCATGGAATGACCCTCCTATGAGGGTCCCGTATGAGTTGGACACTGAGCTCTGGGAACTCTTAGGGGCTTGGGTTACTTCTTGGAGCTATGAGCGACCATAGGGTGAGTGGTTCACCTTCCCCTAGTGGTGTGCTAGATACGGGGTGTGGTTCACCTTCCCTTGTGATACCCCATTATGGTTGACATGTGTGTAGGGTGAGTAGTTCACCTTCACCTATCCAGACACATGTATGTAGGGTGAGTGGTTCACCTTCCCCTACAATTGACATATGCATAGGATGAGTGGTTCACCTTCTCCTATGTCATATGAGTAGGATGAGTGGTTCACCTTCTCCTGCCAATGCCCCAGCACACATCCTACCCATAGAGTTCGAAACTCATGGGAAGTACCTCTCATCTGGCCAATGAGTTGGGAAAAGATGGTTAGGGGCCATAGCACTACCGATGGACACATTGTGTATTTTCATACTCCCTATGACTAGGATGCGTTGTGTTCAATAACTTGATCTGGGATCAAGGACTGACTTTAGTTAGTGGAGAGTGGTATGATCCTATGACTCACTCTCGATCACCTCTTCTTCATTATTTCTTCATGGTTCAATAGAGAAGAGCAGGGCAGTGATTACAGGGATAGTACAGGATGATAAGATGGCATGATGACAGATGGATTGGTAGGTGGAATTCTCCCTAGTTGAGAGGATGTGTTAAAATTGGCAACTAAGGCCAACTTCCACATTATGACAGCTCATATGATGGAGATGATTATTGCATTGGATTCCTCTTTTCGAGAGGTACAATTTTGATATAAAAATCATTTCATTCTGACAAGCAGAAATGGAACTTTGAATTTATTCATCCTCATGGAAAAATTGTCAGGGTTGGCCTTAGTCAAATGTAGGTTCATGAAGCCCAATAGATGTGTCTCCTCACCCTCAACGAAGTGTATAAATAGAAGTGACGCTTCTCTCATTTGGACATCATCTCAACTCATCACATCATCTTCTCTCTCCTCTCTTTATTGGTTCGTACAACTTGGAGTCTCTCTACTTTGCACGTGTGGAAGAGGACAGATTTCTTGATTGGTTTTGAAGGCCAAAAATTTCAAAGATTAGGGCATGCGTTGACCAACGTTGAACTGGAGTATTTGACCAACGTTGACTTCGGTTTTCTGGAAAGAATTCTGATTTTTGCAGGCCGCATCCTTTGGCACGAATTTCGAGGTGATTGAGGATTATTTCACTGTGTTCACTGCAGCGTTGACTTTCTGCTTTGAACACATAATTACATCAAACTTTGACTGGGTTGATCGAGATGATTTTGGGTTGACTTTGACTCCCTCAGTTGGCTGCATTCTTCTGTTGTTGACCAAGCTAGTTGGACGACCTTTTGGGGCAGCTTTGACCACCATTGACTTTTTGGTTAGCGCTGCATTGACTACTGATTTGACCGTTGATTTGGCAGGACTGTTTTGGACATGTAATTATGATATTTGTACTCTCTCTGTGCTGAACTATTGAAGAATAATAAGAATATTTGATCAAAGGGTTTCTCCACATTAGGGTTTTTCCCTGGCATCTGCGACATCTTGTGTCCTCTTGTCTTGGCTTGTCTTTTGCATATGTTTTTATGTTCTATCTACATTTACTGTCAATGTGTATAATTTAATGTGATTGCTATTGAAAATAATTGGAAATTGTCATTGGGCTTATAAGGAACATTGAAGTAAATTGTGCTGAAGCATAGAACATACCATTGTTATCTAAAATTAACAACAATGAACACAAAGACTTTTAGGTGGAAAACCCCCTCCGGGTCAAAAACCACCAAATGCTTTTCTAATATGTTCTTTAAATCTTTAGCTCCAACCAATGTTGCACGAAACGGGGATGAAACAGGGATGTTTTTTGGAAGCGGGGACGCAGAAGCGTCATTTTCCAAAAATCTAGGAAGCGAAGCGTCTGCTATCTATATATAATTATATATTATAATATATATATATATATAATATATATTATAATATTTGCAATTTATACTCAAAACAAACATACCAAATACCATATTAGTTGTAGAAGACATGAAAACATGTATATTTTTGCATGAATCAAAATAGATATGGCATCCATGATTCCATTGTAGTTACTAGTATGTACATCAATGATTAACTATTCGAACATCAACCATCTTTCTTCTAGCAATTACAAACATACAACAAATTTGTAAGCATATTATAAAACATAAAACATAGAGCATATTATGATTTATCTAGCAAGTGAGCAACTGTCAACATTTGTCATGTCCAAAATTCAAATAATAATGTTTACAAAATATGTCACTTGGTCACCGCCAAGACAAACAAGGTTCAAATTCACAGGCCTACAAGTCTAATGATTAATCTATGACATAAGTAATAAATTGTGAATATATCTACTAATCTCTCCTCCTTCCACCACGAAGAGAACGTGGCGGCGGGCTTCCACGTGGTGGCAATGAAGAAGATGGTGCCTGTGGAAGTTGTGGCACTGAAACTGATGAAGACGAACCCCCTGCTGTTGGTGTTGAACCATGAAACCTAGGAACCAAGGGACCAGAGGGGGGTGGCATCTCAACACGATCATCATCATCTTGGAATCGCTCAAAAAATTTATACAAAAAAAAACACTAGTTAACAAAAAAAATTAAAAACATGAATTAGAGAAATGCTTTATAAGGAAAATGCATACCACAATGGACATACCTAGATAAGAGCATCCTCTAATTGCTCTAATCACAACTCTCCATCCTCCAAATTAGGTTCCTCTAGATTCTTGTCCCAAATCAACAAGTCTTTATTAGTCTTTGCATCATCACAGTAATGAGACAACAATCGCAAGTTGTAATGAACATAAACCAAGCTCTCTGCCTAGTCTAAACTCAACCTATTCCTTTTAACACTGTGGATGAAAGAATAAGAGCTCCAACACCTCTCTACAGAAGAAGTGTTTACCACCTGTGATAGCACCCGTAATGCCAAAGTCTATAGAAGTGGAGTAGCCCCTCCATGCATGTTCCACCACTCAAGAGAAGAAAAAGTCTCTCGATCTCTAATTGCATGCATGCTCCCAAATGGACCAGTGTTAAGCGTATAGTTGCTCAACTGTCTCCATACCATGGCAGCCTCCTCCTTATCAGGGACTAATTTACTCAATGCAATCATATATTTTTTGTGAACCTCTTGATCTTGGTGTGGTTTTCTCCTGCTTCCCCCCCCCCAGGTGCTAGTGTTGAAAGCCATGATGGATGATAGTATTTAGGTGTCAAAACATATGCTAATACATGCAATGGAACATTTAGCATTTCCCATCGGTTTTCCACCTCTGAACGAATATAATTGTACAAGGTGATATCTCTAGGCTCAACAGTGTCTTTATTCTGCCCCAACATGCTGTCCATTTGCTCATACACCTCCCCAATTATTGGTCGATCTGAATCTCCAAACTTGATCATGTAATAAATTGGTTTGGTGAATTGCAAAACATATTTAACCTGTGACCAAAAGTACATGTCAAGAATAGTGTCCTTTGCTGCATTAGCACCATCTCTATCAGTGTTCATTCATCCCATGTTTCAGCACACACCATATTAGTTAAAGCTTGTCTCAGCTTCACTAGCCGCCTAAAGGTGAGATAATAACTGGCAAATCTTGTCTTTGCAAGTTTAAGCAACTGCAACTTGGAGTAAGTGCCATGGAAGTAGTTTACCCTCGTATGCCCTGTGATGAATTTAATGAGTTGCTTCCCTCTCCTGTAAAGCTCATTAATCCACCCACATTCTTTATGCTTCACAATATCACGCATCAAAAAGTTCAATGTGTGAACTAAGCACCCAAACCAAAAGATGTGTGGATGAGTATGCTAAATAATTTTTCCTGCTGCCTTACAATTTGCTGCATTTTCTGTGATCACTTGAACCACATTATTCGAACCAACATCTTTGATTGATTGCAATAGGAGATTTGCAATGTTTTGGGAAGATGCATTGATGGAGGAGTCATGACATGCAATAAATACTGCACCACTAGTAGAAACACCAAGAAAATTTATCAAATGTTGGTTTCTAATATTTGTCCACCCATCTAATACAATGGATACCCCACAATCTACCCACTCATTTGTAAAATGCGTCAAAGCTCTTTGAACCTTTGCTTTTTCTCTTTCTAATAACATTGTTCTAGCTTTCTCATAGTTGGGGGACTTGTATCCTTTTCGGGCTTCATTGATGGCCTTTACCATTTCATGCCAATAGGGAGAGCGAAGCACATTGAATGGTACACCGCAAGCACAAAGAAATCGGACTATCTTTCCATCCACATCATCCCTTCTAGCAACATTAAGGAAATCCCCTATTGTTCTTTTACCTCCAGAGCTTCCAGAAGTACCATGAGGAGATGAGCTACCAAATCTAGAGGTTGCACTTGATTCGGAATGAGTTTTTTGTTTCTTGCTTTTTTGTTGTGCAACCTCCTCTATTTGGATGTATTTTCTTCTTTGTTCAAATGAAATGTTTGGGCAAATTTGTATCCCCACAACACCCTTTTTATTATCATTGTCCATCACCCCACAAAGATGCCTCTTCACACGGGTATATGAACCACTAAATGGTTTTCCTCCATGACAACCATGAGGGCACAAAAATTTGTAGCTTCCACTGCCCTTTCCCCCTTCAAGTTTGGTCACATAGTTCCACAAGGGTGTTAATGCACTTTTCCCCTCTAGAGTTTCGGTTTCCCCTTCAGGTTCAACTTCATATTCCCTTCCTCTTCAAACCCTTCCTCCTCATCATACATTGGGTCACTCATATTGGGATTGGGACCACTATCCTCTTGTACTTCTTCCCTTCTATTCCTACTCCCCCCTGCCATCATTAAAACCAAAAGTGGAATGATACATAGAAGCCAAAAGAACACCATCTTGGAAGATGGATATAGGTGGTGGACAACCTCCAATTAAATGAGCAAGTAGAAACAATGGGAAAGAGTAGGAGAGGGAGGAGAAAAATACAAAAAAAAATGTCAAAAAAATAAGGGAGGTTGGGGTTTGCACTTACCTCTTTAGCTCTTGTAAATGGAAGTCCTCCAAGCTCCTCCTCCTTCACTCCTCCAAGCTCTCCTCCTCTTCTCTTCTCTTCTCCAACTCTCATAAACTCAAAGTGAGAAAATGAGAGATGAATGGGGGCTTAAATCCCTTCATTCCTCACCCTAACCCAAGGTGGACCCACCCCCAACAAGTCAAAATGCCAAAAAATAAAAATAAAAACAATGTTTTTTTGGCTACGCGACGGAAATGGAGGAAGCGTGTACGGAATTGCTTGCGATCTGTATGCTTCATACTCCGAAGCATCGCACTCCGTAAGGCCGAAGCGTTGTACGAAACATGTTTCGGTTTTTCCGAAACGCGTTTCATACGGTGCTTCCCCCACACATTCGTACGGATCGCGGATCGGGGTTTAGATCTGGGGGGGGGGGGGGGACGTTTCCTGCAACACTGGCTCCAACTGAAAAGAAAGCTACAACTCCCCAGAACTCTAGAAAACCATTCTTCTCCAACACCCATTGGAAGGACGCCCTAATGCCCTAGGTTTTATCAGCAGTCAGCTGAACAGATGCACCAACTTCTTGTGAAAATTTCAAATACGAAATTGTATTGCAATAACTGATTTATTTCTCCTACTTATTTTCCACAATAAGTTATTTACAAAACCCTTCAATAAACATCAAAGTAAATTCCACTACAGTGGTCACATAATAGCATAGAGAAAAGAACAGTGAAATAAAATCACAAGAATCAATCACATCAACACAGTTATTTTAAGTAAAAATATAATGCGGGAAAATCAGTGCAGCATATGAGGGTTTATTTATTATTCTTTAGCAACAATCTCTTTACAAGGAATAATTTGCAAAACATAGAGAAACCTCTGAGAAAACACCTGAGATAATTTTCCTCCACCCTATGGAAAAATTCTGACACCTAAGAGACCCTCTAGCCTCCACTACGTCACGTCTGCGTCCCCTCCTCCTCAATCTTCGATTGATGCTAATACCCTCCTCTTCCTTCACCCTGCAACTCTCCTTCTGAAATCAAACTCTTACTCCTTGAGAATCGATTTCCCTCAGGTTACTTATTATTTGCCCGATGTGTCTCCAAATGACTCTCAAGTCTTCCTTTATACTTTTCCTGTTGAGATATCAACGACCATGATCTAATCTCTAATCAACGACTAAGATTAAATTAGACTTGATCCTCATCCCTTGGAAGCTTCTCACCCGTATTTTCATTAATACCCATTAATATTTTAATTTTCCTAAGTTTAGACTTAGGAACCCCATTAAAAATATTGATTATTTTAATAAAATACAATCCGAGTAGAATTTCACCAAACGATTTTTGGGTCTTGGAGATCTCATGTGTTCTAGCCCCTCCTCGAAATTTCGGAGCTACAGCACATCCAATGCTACCCAAAAATCAACACTCCCTCTTAGCGAGGAATGTGCTCTAGCAATACTTCCCAGCAAAAGCATCACACTGATCCACGACATCGGTCCTCTACGTTGTTGATGCTCGGCCTACTGCCCCTCATCCATTGTGCTGCTGCAATCTGTATTGTTGTCCATGACACTGCTACATTTGTACTGCAACTCCCTCTCAATATGTTGCATCATGTTGCCCATAACATTGTCACTGCTCACTACTACACTGCAGCTCCCTCTTAAGCACTGCACCATTCGTTTTTGCTACTGAATCTGATTCTCAATCATCCCCATCTTCTCCCTGAAATAAACAAACTTTGCTCTTCCTAGAGCCTTGGTGAGAATGCTTGCCACTTGCTCTCCTGTCAGAGTGTACTGTAACAGTACCTCCCCTTGCTGGACACAGACTCTGATAAAGTGACACCTGAAGTCAATGCGCTTCGACCAATCATGAAAAACTGGATTCTCAGAGAGCTTGATGCAACTCTGATTATCACACAAAATATTGGTCGCTTCCATCCTTCTCCTAAACAGATTCACAAGCAACTTCCTAAGTCATATGGCTTCTCACGATGTTGTGCTAGATGCCATATATTCAGCTTCAGCTGAGCTCAGAGCTACAGATTTTTGTTTCCTACTACACCGGGAGGTCATTCCCGATCCAATGTTGAAACAATACCTAGTGGTAGTTTTCCGATTTACTGAACTTCAGCCCACTCTGCATTAGTGAACCCACTCACAGCTTGACATCATTGCCTCAGGTGTACATTAATCCATGCTCGACTGTACCTTGTATATATATCTGAGAACATGCTTGGCTGCTGCCCAGTGTGCCCTTTTCAGTTCCACCATGAATTGACTGAGGGTGTTGACAACGTAACAAATGTTTGGCCTGGTATTGACTAGATACATCACGGACCCTATAAGTTGCTTGTACAAGGTGGGATCTATTTCTTTATCTTCAGACGCATCAATCTTCCTCTGGTTGGTAATCATTGGAGTAGCCATGGGTCTACAGTCCTGCATTCTTAACCTTTTTAAAAATTTTGTAGCGTATCTCCCTTGTCCAAGGAAAATTCCACCCTTTTGCTGCTAAACTTCCAACCCCCGAAAATAATGCATCCACCCCAAATCCTTCATGTCAAATTTTGTAGCTAGGTTTTCCTTGCAATCTTTGATGAGCCTGGATGAACCTGTCAGGGAAAGGTCATTCACATATAACACCAGAATTAGAGGCTCATTCTCTACACTCAGATAGTAGAGGTTGGGATACGCGTTACTCTTGACGAATCCCATCTTCTGCAAGTAACCATCAATTCGACCGTACCATGCTCTATGCACTTGTTTAAGCCCATATAAGGCTTTCTTCAACCTACATACATGATTTTTCTTCTCATGTGTCTCAAAACCCTTTGGTTGTTCAATGTATACTTCTTCTTCTATCACCTCGTTAAAGAACGCAGCCTTCACGTCCATTTGGTGAATCTCCCACCCCATCTATGCTGCAATGGATATCATGGACCTAATATAAGTATACCTGGCTACTGGGGCGAAGGTTTCTTCGTAGTCTATCCCTTCCTTCTAAGCATACCCCTTGGCTATGAATCTAGCTTTATATTTTTCCACACTGCCATCTACAGCATATTTGACCTTGTAGATCCATCTCGAACCTACAACTGATCTATCTTGAGGCCTAGGTACCACTTCCCAAACATCATTGATCATTATAGAACTATATTCCTCCACCATAGCATCTACCCATACTTGATGTTGAATGGCCTCCTGAAAACTAGAGGGTTCTCCAACCTGAGCCACCAAAGCTTAGTATCTATCTGGTTGTCTACGCTCCCTTTTCTCGTCCCTAGGAGATCCAATGAAATCTCTGCATCCCGTAGTATCTGTTGAAGTTCCCGGCTCGTTCTTCCACTAGTAGTGGGTAGATCTACTTTCTCCTCCTCCTGAGATTCCACTCGTTGTGATGCCTCTGGATTCTTGTCCTTTAGAGAAATATTGGTGCTGGTTTCTGCTGGTCAAAGTGACTGGACCAATGGATCATCCTTTGACTGCTCTTCGAAAGGCATTTCTCAGTATTTCCTAAAAGCTTTGTCCTCCATGAACTTTACATCCCCTCGTACTACGATCTTTCTATTTCTGGGAAGGTAGATTCTATATGCCTTAGCATTCTCACTATATCCCACAAGATATTCTTTTTGCAGTTTGATCCAACTTCTTCCTCTTTTCTTCGGGTATATGGCAGTATGCCAAACTTCCAAATATTCTGAAATGACTCACTTTAGGCTTCTTGCTGGTGAAGACACTCTCCGAAGTAATCTTACCTAATGCCTTGTGAGGATTCCTATTCTGAACATAGATTGTTGTGCTACATGCTTCTGCGCATAGAAATTTGGGCATTATCCTGATCATACAACATTGTTCTCGTTGCTTCAACAATAGTTTTGTTCTTACTCTTTGCTACTCCATTCTGCTCCAGATTATATGGAGTTGTCCAATCCCTTTTGATGCTTTTCCTTGCACAGAAATCAGTGAAGTCCTTATCAATGTATTCTCCACCATAGTCTGAGCGCAACACTTTTATCCTCTTCCCTGTTAGATTCTCAACCACAACTTTAAACTCTTTGAATCGGTCAAAAACCTTATCCTTGGTTTTTAGAAAGTAGATCCAAGTCTTCCTGGAATGGTCATTAATGAAGGTGATGAAGTATTCGACACCACTAAGAACTTTTGTGGACATGGGTCCGCATATATCTGAGTGTATCAATCCCAAAACACTCTTTGCCCTACTCTTATTTCTGGAATAAGCCGCTTTGGCATACTTGTCCAGTACGCAACCTCTGCATACATCGTCTCGTTTGGTACTTAATTCTGGAAATCCTGTGACAGTTCTTCTAAGAATTCTTAGAGCCCCATGGTGTAAGTACCCCATCCTTCTGTGCCATAGTTCATTCAAATATTTTTCACCATTGTTGCCTATCAGTGCCATTGGAGATTCTAGTTGTAACTTATACAGTATTTTACTTCTAACTCCAAATTGAGCTTTCTTCTTCCAACTCGGATGTTTGACATATACTTTCTTCCCAATGAAGTAAACATCATAACCCTTGTTCTGTAACTAAGATACAGAGAGTAAGTTCATCCCCAATCCAGGCACATACAACACATTGGTAGCTCGAAGCCAATCCCCTACTTCTGTTTGAAAAACTACAGTACCTCTTCCTACGAGGGTACATTTTGACTTATTTCCCATGGTGATTTGGAAGTTTATATGTTCTTCTTGATAGCTCGAGAAACATTCTCGTATTCCCGTCATGTGCGCAGAAGCTCCACTATCAATATACCAAACCTCAGAGGAAGCAAAACTTGCCAAGCAAACAACTTCTTTTTCCAATCTGGAAGCTAACACAAAATTGTCGTGATCCATTATATTCTTCGTGCTTTCCTCTTTCCCGGGAGAAATGCGTGAGTCCTTTGAGTTGCTGCTCTAGCATCATGTTCACAACTCATTGCAAATTCTCTAATCTTGTTACCCGATCTCTGCTTTGATACCATGTGAAAATTTCAAATACGAAATTCTATTGCAATAACTTATTTATTTTTCTACTTATTTTCCACAATAAGTTATTTACAAAACCCTTCAGTAAACATCAAAGTAAATTCTACTGCAGTTTTCACATAATAGCATAGAGAAAAGAACAATGAAATACAAGCACAATAATCAATCACATCAACACAGTTATTTTTGGACAATAGTCCCTAGAAAAACCCAATGCGGGAAAACCGGTGCAGCAAATGAGGGTTTATTTATTATTCTTCAGCAACAATCTCTTTACAAGGAATGATTTGCAGAACATAGAGAAAACACCTGAGATAATTTTCCTCCACCCTTTGGAGAAATTTTGACACCTAAGAGACCCTCCAACCTCCGCTGCATCACCTCTACGTGAGGATTGCGTCCCTTGTTGCACTACCTCTCTGAGTTGTCCCTCTGATGCACTGCGTCCCCTCCTCCTTAGTCTCTGACTAATGCTGATACCCTCCTCTTCCTTCACCCTGCCACTTTCCCTTTGAAATCGAACTCTTACTCCTTGAGAATCGATTTCCTCAGGTTATTGAGTATTTTCCTAGTGTGTCTCCAAATGACTCTCAAGTCTTCCTTTATAATTTTCCTGATGAGATATCAACGGCCATGATCTAATCTCTAATCAACAGCTAAGATTAGATTAGACTTGATCCTCGTCTCTTAGAAGCTTCTCACCCATATTTTCATTAATACCCATAAATATTTTAATTTTCCTAAGTTTAGACTTAGGAACCCCATTAAAAATATTAATTATTTTAATAAAATACAATACGGGTAGAATTTCACCAAACAATTTCTCGGTCTTAGAGATCTCATGTGTTCTAGCCCCTCCACGAAATTTTAAAGCTAGAGCACATTCGATGCTACCCAAAAATCAACACTTGTCTTAGCACCACCCTACCACCCTAAAGGTGACTTCAACCACCTCCCTAGCACCACCCTACAACCCTGAAGGTGACTTCAACCACCTCCCTATCACCACCCTACCACCCTATAAAGGACAAAATTGAATACAAAATTTGGGGACTGTCGTACTAGGGCCAATGATCCACTTTATAATGATATACTAAGAAACTGGATTCGTCCTAAACCCTCTGCGTGTCCCAAATCGGTTGAATTAGACATGATACGGTGGGACACGTGTCTTCTGATCATGTCTGGTCGCATTGGACACGATTCGGTGGGACACGTGTTCCGATCGTGCCTGGTCACGTCTGCGGAACGTGTCCATCATGTCGAGATTTTGGGACACGTATCCACTTGCTTTGCATGTCGCACAGCCCATAAAGGTTAATTTTGGGTCATTTCTCCCTCACTTTTCTGTCTCTCTTGCTGTGGGTGTGTGGGAGCGAATAACAAAGGGTTTGGGAGCATTTTGGAGGCGATTCGTCTTATTTACAAGCAAAGGGATGAGTGGTTGAAGGAAAAGACAAAGATGTGGGATGTCTTTCCTGATGATATGGGTTTGGACAACAATGTTGAGTTGGCATTGGCCAACTTGGACCTTAATGAGCCAGTGCTAGAACCTGTCACTTTTGATGATAATGATACTGTTCAGGTGTCATCTTGCACACCAACAAATGAAAAAATGGCATTAGATACAGAGGAGGAGGATGCAACAGAGTTGAGCAGTGGTGACCATGATGATGACAGTTGTTGATTTGGGGTAGCATCAGATGTGCTCTAGCCACGAAATTTGGTGGAGAGGTTGGGGCACATGAGATCCCCAAAACCCAGAAAGGATTTGGGCAGATTCTAAACAGATCACGAGATATTAAAATAATTAATATTTTTAATGGAGTCCCTAATTTTAAACTTAGGGAAAATAAAATATTAATGTGTATTAATATGAATTTGTGTTAGAATGGTCCAAAAGACATGGATCAAGCCAGATCTAATCTTAGTCATTGATTAGGGACTTAATCTCGGCCGTTGAGATGTCAATAGGAAAAGTATAAGAAGAGGCTTGAGGGTCACTTGGAGAATACACCAGATGATCAGTCATTCTATTTTCTAGAGCGGGGTTTGCTAAAAGAGATAGAACTAATGATCGCGAGAGCAGCTGAGGGGCATTGAGTACAGAGAAAAAAAGAAGGTAGAGATTGCGCCAGGAGAGCAGCGCAGCAGCCAAGGAGGGTGATGCAGAGCCAGCAAGGACTCACGCAGAGGCAGCCAAGTGCTGCGCAGAGCACCAAAGGGGCCAGCACAGCTAACATAGAGGTTCCCAGAGCTAATGCAGGGCCTCCTGGGGCTGACGCAGGCCTAGAAAGGCTTATGCAGGGCCAGAGTGAGACAGAGAGGGGCTGACGCAGTTGAGTTTGGGCAAATGTTGGGGATTGCAGAGCAGTTTTGTGCTGAGGAGCTGTCGGAAGGGTTTTCCGAGGTTTCAGCCAGAAGATTTCTCTCAAACTGTGAGGTATAGCTGCTAAGGAAATTCTCAGTTAGGTAGGCCAGTTTCGACACCCAGATTGTACTCTGATATTGCTTAATAAGAAAACCCTCAGATACTGCACCAGTTTTCCCACATTGGGTTTTTCAGGGACATTGGTCCAAAAATAATGGTGTCATGTGGTGTGTTTGTTCTTGTTTCTTTTAGTTGCTGCTCTGTAATATGTTGAGCATGCACTGGTGTTTATTTTCAGTATTTACTTTCTAAGTAACTTGTTAAAGAAAAATAACAAGTAGGTAGGAATCAATCAAAAAAAGCACATGAAGGGTTTCTAAACTAAGTTAGAAACTTCAACATGGTATCAGAGCGTGATTGCAGATCACAGGAGGACTAAAAGACATCAGCCGAGCAGAGCAATAGCAGCAGAAAACAATTGTCCCAAGGTGACAGAAGTTGTTTCTAGCATCGCAGAAGCCAAGAAGTGTGACGCAGAGCCAGCCAGAGCCACGCAGAAGAAGTCGAGAGCTGCACAGAGCCACGCAGAAGAAGTCGGGAGCTGCGCAGAGCCTCAAAGAGGCCAGTGTTGCTGACGCAGAGGGCTAGAGGGCTGACGCAGGGCATCCTAGGGCTGACGCAAACCCATCTGGGGTGATGCAAAGCCAACGTGAGGCAGAGAGGGGCTGATGCAGTTCACAGAGAGGCAGTTGTTGGAGTCTAGAAGGCTGCAGCAATATTACAGAGTGAAGCTGGTGAGGTACTGTAGTTTGAACAGTACCTGACAGAGCAAGGCCAGAGGAGTTGTTACCGAGGGTTTCTAGCCGTGGTACCTGGATCAACAGTGCAGTTGTACAAGACGATCAAAGTAGGGGGCATCTCGACAAGTGGTAGAAGGATTTCCAGGAGGGAAATCAGGACTCAGAAGGAATCCAAAAGAGAACTTCCAGACGGGAAGTAAAGACTCAAAGGAGTCAAACAAAGAACTTCCAGGAGGGAAGTAGAGGAGCATCATGGCACTGCACAGGGTAAGGGACCAGGATAGACTAGACGGAGCATCGAACTTTGCAGTCTGGAAGACCAAAATTTTATCAGTGCTTGACAAGAATTGTGTCAAGAACTTCGCCTTGAAGACGATAGCTATCCCAATCGACCCAAATGATAATGACAAGTGCGAAGAGGCGATGGCGAGGGCCAAGTGCATTATCCTTGACAGGGTCAAGGATCAGATGGTACCACATATAGCCGAGAAGGAAACAACAGTTGAGATGTGGGAGGCTCTCAAGAAACTATACCAGCATACTTCTGTGTAGAGAAGAATGCTGCTCGAGAACCAGATGAGGTCGTATCAGATGAAGAAGGGTCAATCGATTAACACCTTCCTCGGAGGACTGAAAGAGATCCGAGACTGGTTGACTGCGATAGGAGCGACACCGGATCAGGAGCTTATGGTGAGGACAACCCTAAATGTTGTCTCAGAAGATTGGGAAGTGTTTGTCTAGAGTATCCTGGGCAGAGGGACTCTCCTACCTTAGGACGAGATGTGGGCAGCTCTTCGCCATGAAGAGATTAGACGACAGTCGAAGACAGGGAGCAACAGCAAAGGGATCAAAGTTCAGCAGGAGGAGGAGGATGTGGCCCTAGCATTTGAGGGAAAGCAGGAGAAGCGGAAGAAGAAAGATCTCTCCAAGGTCAAGTGCTTCCACTGTGGGGAGATGGGTCATTATGCGACTCAGTGCCCAAGGAAGAAGAGTAAGGGAGAGTCTTCCAAGACTAAGGCAGCGCCAGCACAGGAAGAAAAGGAAGTTTTGACAAACGATGACTATGCCATGAGTGCACACGCACCACCTGAGCGCAAGTGGGGAGACATCGAGTTGTAGTCAAGCAGAATACAGGCAATGAGGGGCAAGATCCTCGAGGTACCCAGCCTCTTAGATTAGACCTTGCTATGGGAGCCCCGACGAGGAGTAGTAGGACTGGCTAAATGGGTAGAGACGGATGCAGATGGAGCGGCAGAGAGAGCTACAGTGCAGGAGTTCAGAGACAGTGCAGAGCTAGCAGGCTGCAGTAGTGTAAGAAGCACAGGAGTGTTGCACCAGTGCAGGAAGGCACAGTGAGACGTGCAACAGTTCGAGATGCAGGGAGTTGTTGCAGCAGCGCAAAGGACAGAAAAGGAGCACTTGTCAGCGGTAGAGGGAGCTTCAACATCAGTGGGTGTCTCTAGCCCAACAGGGAGGTCAGTTGGGAGATCAGTTACTTACTTCTCAGTGATTGAGTTGCAGTGCAGCAGTGGGCAGCATGATGCAACACGATGAGAGGAGGTGCAGTGCAGATGCAGTGCTGGGAGGAAGGACCAGTAGCAGCATGGATGCAGAGGGAGCTGTCGTACAGATGCAGTAGTGGCAGAACCATGGGCAGTAGTACAGGAGGCAGTAGTGCAGAGGATGTTGGGCAGGAAGGCCTAGCATCAGCACAGGTACCGATGTCGGATGATCAGAGTAATACTCAGTGAGGAGTATTGCTACAGTACAGTCCTCGATAAGAGGGAGTGTTTATTTGGGGTAGCATTGGATGTGCTCTAGCCACGAAATTTGGTGGAGAGGTTGGAGCACATGAGATCTCCAATACTCAGAAACGATTTGGGCAGATTCTAAACAAATCAGGAGATATTAAAATAATTAATATTTTTAATGGAGTCCCTAAGTCTAAACTTAGGGAAAATAAAATATTAATGTGTATTAATATGAATCTGTGTTAGAATGGTCCAAAAAACATGGATCAAGCAAGATCTAATTTTAGTCGTTGATTAGGGACTTAATCTCGGCCGTTGAGATGTCAACAGGAAAAGTATAAGAGGAGGCTTGAGGGTCACTTGGAGAATACACCAGATGATCATTATCTAGAGCGGGGTTTGCTAAGAGAGATAGAATCAGTGATCGGGAGAGCAGCTGAGGGGCATTGACTACAAAGAAATAGAGAAGGCAAAGATTGTGCCGAGAGAGCAGTGCAGCGGCCAAGGAGGGTGGCGCAGAGCAAGCAAGGGCTCATGCAGGGCCACGTAGAGGTAACCAAGTGCTGCGCAGAGCACCAAAGGGGCCAGTGCAGCTGACGCAAAGGCTCCCAAAGCTGACGCAAGGCCTCCTGGGGCTGACACAAGCCTAGAAAGGCTGACGCAGGTCTAGTGTGAGACAAAGAGGGGCTGACACAGTCTAGTTTGCGTAGATGCTGGGGTTGCAGAGCAGTTTTGTGTTGAGCAGCTGCGGGAAGGGTTTTCCAGGGTTTCAGCCAAGAGATTTCTCTCAAACTGTGAGGTATAGCTGCTAAGGAAATTTTCTATTGGGTAGTCCAGTTTCGGCACCCAAAATGTACTATGATATTGCTTAATAAGAAAACCCTCAGATCGTTGCACCGGTTTTCCCACATTGGGTTTTTCCGAGGACATTTGTCCAAAAATAATGGTGTCATGTGGTGTGTTTGTTCTTGTTTCTTTTAGTTGCTGATTTGTAATATGTTGAGCATGCACTGGTGTTTATTTTCAGTATTTACTTTGTAAATAACTTGTTAAAGAAAAATAACAAGTAGGTAGGAATAAATCAGAAAAAGTGAATGAAGGGTTTCTAAACTAAGTAAACTTAGAAACTTCAACAACAGTGATGTTGATTTTGATGATGATGATTGATGAATCATGAGCTACCTACTGCCTTGAGGCTTGTAGTTGTTTTGTATTTGCTATTTCTATTTTCCATTGGCATTGCTACTACCTATATAACACATTTTGATTTTGATGACTTAATGAAAAAACTGCAGTTTCTTGTCTTTCTCCTATTGGATCATTGATGAATCTATCACAATTGTATTTGTATGCATAATGTTACTTTGTAAAACTTACATCTAGATGAAGATCTATGTTTGAATCAATGAATTTGTAACATGAATGAGAATTTTTGTAAGAAAAGCTAATTTTTAGTATATATATATATATATATATATATATATAACATGTCATGTTCCGGGGGGTCAACGTGCCCGTGTCGGACACTCAAATCCTTGTGTCCTGCATGTCCCGTGTCCCCGTGTCAAGTGACTTAGATGATATACAATGATTTTTCTTTTGACTGACCAACAATTTAGGACCTAAACCCTTGTCCTGACAAACCTAGGACCAAAACCTTTGTCCCACTACTAACCAATCCCTTGTACCAAAATGACTTCTTCAATTTTTGTACAATAGTACAAACCCTTTACAATAATTTACAAGACTTTGAACTTACAGACCATAACAAGTACAATGATTTGAACTGCTGTACACATGCTTTTGATGATGCAGCTGTAGATGATGGAACCTAGAGTGCTTTCCTGCCTTGCCCTTACCGCTTCCTTCAATATGAAAACAATGTCTTGTCCTTGATGATAGAGATGCTCTGTCCTTACTGCTATAGAATATGATAAGATTGTTCTATCCTTCCAAAATTTTGTTATTTCTGCTACTTAAGTTTTGCTTTGCACAAGATATGAGACCCTAAATGCTTCTACTTTTTTGTTTCTGCTAAGGCCAAACTTCTACAGAAACACTTAGGTTGTACCAACTTCTATCCACGTGTTCATTGACAGCCTTCCAGCATACAAGCTTGTGACAAGACAGAGGTGTGTAAAGCTTGTATGCTGGAAGGCTGTCAATGAACATGTGGACAGAAGTTGGTACAACCTAAGTGTTTCTGTAGAAGTTTGGCCTTAGCAGAAACAAAAAAGTAGAAGCATTTAGGGTCTCATCTCTTGTGCAAAGCAAAACTTATGTAGCAGAAATAACAAAATTTTGGATATATATATATATATATATCTGCCAAACAGTGGATGAACAGAATAGCAATCTATTTTCTCACTATTGATGCAACTTGTCTGAATGTATCAACGCCTTGTTGTAGCTTGTAATTGAATGCAAATGTAGTCACTGTAATCCTTCCAGAGTGGGTAGACTTCAATCTTGAAATGCTACTGAATTGCTAAGTAAGCCACAGTGAATGATCTTAAACATTTCAGGATCCTTCCTTATGATCAGAATTTTGTACCTTAGGAACCACAGTCTTCAAAGATGGATGCTCGAACTATACATAGGATGTCACAAATAGCCGCAAAGTTGGAGACTTTACTGATGCAATGTAACCTCAGACTGGGTTGGAGACAGACCTTAATTTGTGATCAGATTCTTCTTGGTTAAAAGACAGATATTGCTTCAGGGAGCCGCAGTGCTTGAAGTATCAACCATCTCTAGACTCTAATAGTCTTCAAGAAAACGGAAATCCAGAATGCATATTTTGGCCATTAAGTTTGAGCCATTTTACCTTGTGAAGTTACAGGCCTCAACTTTTTCACAGATAAGACACTTGCTTGGAAGATGAGAGGTCTAGCCTTCAAGCCGCAGAGGTAGATATTTCATGTTCAGATCTTAATGTCCTAAGAAGGAACAAAGCTTTAAAATGCTTCCCAAAAAATCTATGCCAAGTAAAGCTTCTTGAAACATCACCCTTTCTGCAAAATGGTTCCCTAAACATTAGATGCTACAGGACTGCACACATGAATTTCAAATAAGGCTGCAAACTGTTCTCCAATTTGTTGTCGAGTTCTTCAGCTAATGTTGAGGTTCTGAGTGCACTTGCTTTGATGGCTGCCAAGATAATGTAATGAAGGCCAAGGCCTTGTAATGACTCGTTTAATTACTGTAGAATAAGGGCAGAGGTTTTGAGATATGCTCCTTTCACTTCGCTAGTCTGTAATCAAGCCTTTGTCATGCCCAGATTGGAAATCTTCTACCTGCAATGATCAAATGCCCATATGAATCCCAAATCCAAAATTGAAAAACAATGCAAAACCCTTGTTATCTGACCCTATATCACAGAGCCGAAGGTCTCCAACCAAAGAACAAATGACCAAACCCTTCCCTCTCTCTTGATCTCTGTGTTTTTACCTCCGGGAGTTGAAACAATTTCAGAGTGATCTCCAAAGATATTGCATGAGAAGTGAATACATTAGGAGAATATATTGGGTCTCCTTTTATAGAGTGTGGAGGAGCTTCATAAAATGAACGTTGGATGACCTTTGGGAGATAAAATATCATTTGTTCGTGCCTTGTAGCCCAAGCAAGAGGGTTGTTATCCTTGTGATGAATAGAATAAACAATTTAATGATGAAGCACCCCTCTTATGGGTGAAAAATAAATACAATTCCCTTCCACAAGGTTATTGCTGCATAAGACATGTTAGATAACCCTTATGCTTGATGTTTAATAACTAAGACCCAATAAATGTGTGCCATGTCACCACCCCTTGGGGTTTTAGCCGACTGATTGGGGTCTCCAGCTTCCAAAAGCAGATATCTCTCAAACCGTGAAGAACCATGTGGCATGCCACATACCACTGGAAACATCTTGACGAGGACAATCCATCTAGAGTGGTATGGATGCAAGAATCAATGAGTTTCCATGTCATATTGGTCAACGAAAGCGAGGCATCTCCTAATGCTGCTTGGGTTGACATCAATGACAACCACCCATCAACAAACTCCCCCTTTGGCATTGATGGCAACACATGTACTCCCCCTGCAATCACGACTCCCCTGACATCATGCTTCTTCTAACCTTCTTAACACTTTCTCCCCCCCTTTGACATCAATGGCAAAGGGTGACTCCCCTTGACAACCTACATGCTTCTTGTGGACCTGTAACATGCCTCTACTCCCCCTATCAACTTGATGAGACAAAAAAAAAGGTCTAATGGGAACTTGGGAGAATCCCAAGTTTTTGGCGAAGATACTCAAATGTCTTACATAGTAAAGGTTCAGTAAAGATGTCAGTGATTTGTTCTTTTGTCTCAATATATTCAACTTTGATGTTCTTCACAAAATGCTACTTGATCGAAATATATTTTGTTTTTAAATGCATCACAGGATTCTTGGAGATACTTATGGCATTGGTGTTATCGCAAAATATCGAAATGGGCTTGTCAAACTTCGATTGAAGTTCCTGCAAGGTTTGTTTCATCTAGAGGACCTGCGTACATCAAGTTGTTTCTGCTATGTATTTTGCTTCCATTGTGGATAAGGAGATTGAAGATTGTTTTTTGCTCAACCACGAAACAAGATAGCCACCTAGATAGAAAGTTGATTCACTAGTGCTTTTACGATCATCAACACTTCCTGCGTAATTTGCATCTGTATAAGTTGCGATGGTTAACTAATTTCCTTTAGGATACCATAATCCATATTCTGTTGTTCCTTTGAGATATCCAAAGATACTTTTTACTGCAACGACATGGGATTCTTTTGATACTGCTTGGAATCATGCTACCTACCAAACTGCCTGCATCACATCTGGACTGGAAGTTGTTACATACAAGATACTATCAATCATAGATCTATACATCCTTTGATTCACATCCTTAGATGAGTCATCTATGCTCAACTTGCAACTTGTCACCATTGGGGTGCTGACTAGCTTGCAATCTTCCATCTGAAACCTCTTCAACATTTACTTGATATATTTCGCTTGACAAATGAATATTCCCTTGTCTTCTTGAGATACATGAAGTCTTAAGAAAAATGTAAACTCACCAAGTAACGACATCTCAAGCTCATTCTGCATATTTTCTGCAAGCTTCTTGCTTAACCTTCAATAAAGCCCCCAAAATTCCATGGAATAGCTCATATAATCAAACAGTAAACCATAAAACTTATGAAAACCATGTAATACATCTCCTCAAACATAGGGTGACCTCAACATGTGTGCTAATAAAAGGTAAGACATTCCTCAATTCATGCTAATCAATCACATGTAAAGTGGATGTACATATATAAGTATGATGTGGGAATTGGTTGTTAAAACAACCCCTTAAAACAAGGATGCCCCTCAAAGAATCTGCTTGAAACCTCAATCTATGAATTATGACCAAATCAAAATCCTCATAAAGTATGCAAAGGCATAGACCCACATGCAAACTACCAATCACACTCAAACCATGACCCATAATTGGAATGGTCGAGGAGAATGTGCACCAAGGGAATGTTCTCTTAATAAAATAATGAAACATCAAGGGAATATTCTCCTAATTAAATAATCAAAACCATGTGTCATAAGGAGATATCATGCACCAAAACCATCCACTGATTACTAAAAAGATGGACAAAAGAGGAAGGCATCCTAGAACGACTACTTTTATCTCCAAGTTAGCCTAAGAAAATTAAAATAAAAAACTATTTTTGGGGCACCAAGTTGGCCCAACTCATGGAAAGGTGTGTCCCTCTGGTTAATTTACCCCCATTTGACTAGTATATATAGATGAAGTGACATCTCATTTTCTCCACAAAGTGAGTTTCTTCATCTTTTTGAGGTCTCTTAGACAACCACGTGTGGAGAAAAGGAGGAGTTCACTGTTGACAGAGATTTGACCAAGCCACAGAGTTGACTGCAAACCACAAGAGTTGACCGTAGGCTAAAGGCGTTGACCAAAACTCCCAAGTTGACCACAAACTGCGGAGTTGACCATAGGCTGCAGAGTTGACTGCATGCTGCAAGAGTTGACTGCACGCTGCAAGAGTTGACCGCATATTGCAGCGTTGACCACAGACTACAAAGTTGACCGCAAGCCATAAAGTTGACTGCATGATCTAGGAGTTGACCGCAAATCACAAAGTTGACAACAGACCACATAGTTGACTGCAGACTGCAGGAGTTGACCACAAGCTAACTATTTGACTAGCATTGACTTTTTTGACTAATTTGACTATTGTTGTCTGTTGATTTCTGGTAGCATCGATGTGCTCTAACCTCAAGATGTTGCAGGGAGGCTAGGACACATGCATTCCACAATGCCCAGAAATCGTTTTGGGAAATTCCACCCAGAGGAGGTTTAATTAAAATTATTAATTATTTTTAATGGATGCCTAAATCTAAACTTAGGAAATTAAAATAATTAAAGGGTATTAATTAAACTAAGTGTGAATCTTCTAGAAAAAGACGAGGATCAAGTCAAGATGCTCTGAGCCATTGATTAGAATCTAATCTAGGTTGCAAATTGATCAACGAGAAGATTATAAGAAGAGACTTGATGGGCATTTGGAAATGACATTGAGTGAGATCAAGAGATCGATTTCTCAAGAGAGCAGTGCAGCAGTTGCCGAAGAAGTCATAGGAGATTTCTTGCAGTGAGGAGCAAGGATAGTTTTCAGTTTGGAGAGTTTCCACATCCAAGGATACATTGCAGAGGAGGCAGAGAGAGATCCAGAAGAGGCAGCGCAGAGCCACACTGGGCAACGTAAGGTCACGCAGAGGTAGCGCAAAGCTTGTGAGGAGATCCATGAGTTTGCTGAGGAGCAGATCAAATCTAGTGTCAGGAACCGGGGTGTGTGACCGAAGGGCCAGAGGATCAAGCATTCAGCGAGTAGATCGATCAGCCAGAGGGAGTCACACAGTCCCTATCAGTTGTGACGTACCGCCTATGCAGTGACTGCGCAAAGGCAGCTTGGTGCTAGCCATTCAGTGGCTGGATCAGTGTGGGATCGCCAGTGATAGTGTGAGGTATTTCTCACTAATTTCTGTACTAGTCAGATTCTCTATATCGGATAGCCAGTAAGGCATCCAAAAATTGTATTCAGAAACTACTGCATAATAATACAAACCCTCAGTTGCTACACCAGTTTTCCTGCATTGGGTTTTTCCAGGGGCATTTGTCCAAAAACAACGGTGTCAATTGTGTGTGTGGTTATTTCTTCTTGCTCAGTTCTTGTTTCCGCATATAATTTAATTAGTGAAGGCTGCAGTCATATTTGCTTCGATATTTACATTGTAACATAGTATATAACTTGCATGAATTCACAAGTAGGAGAAGTAATATCAGTTTGTTACAGTAGGGATTTGGGTTTCCAAATTTTCACATGGTATTAGAGGACAGGTGAAGCAAGAGAGTAGACTAAAAGAGTCTAGCGTTGAAGAGGAGGGAGATTGAAGCATTGCGTAGGCAACAGATCGAATACTCAGAGAAATTGCGTAGTCCAGGCCAGGAGGGCAAGATTCTCGAGGAAAATCTCTCTCTGAGTGAGTTGACAGAGAAGAAAGATTTCCAGTTCGTGATTTGTTAGTGGCAGAGGGAGCAGCGCAAAGCAGTCTTCAAGTGGGACACAGTTTTCTACAGCGTTTGTTGGGTTAGAAATGCGTCAAAAGAAGGAAGAAGACACTTTTTGAGGGGATTTCTTCCTCAATGAATTCCGAGCCAAGGAGTTATATTTCTCAGTTGCTAAGAAGCAGTAGCAAGGAGCAGATCTACTAACTCTAGTAGGGAATGCATAGGACAACCTAACAGTTCCATAGAGGAGAGAGGGAGCAATTCAACTTTTGATTGGCAGAGATGGCAACTAATGGGCTAAGAGATCAAGATCGGTTGGACGGTGCGTCCAACTATGTGATCTGGCAGGCAAGGATCAATTGTCTGCTAGATGAGCATGATCTCAAAGCTTTCATTGAGGGTGTGGTAGTTGTCCCCATGGATGTGGATCCATTGAAGGCCTACAAGAAGGATATGGCAAAGACCAAGCGTCTTGGATAGAGTGAGGGATCACGTTGTATGTCACATTGCTGGAAAAGGGATGGCAAAAGAGATGTGGAATGCCTTGGCTACGTTGTATCAAGGATCTTTCGAGCAGCGGAGGATGTACTTGGAGGAGAAAATGAGATCCACAAGGATGCAGAAGGGGGAACACATTGATCTGTTCCTACCAAAGCTTCAAGAAGTCCGAGATCAATTGGCAATTGTAGGATCAATGCCTTAGCCTACAGAGATGGTGAGGTTGGCTCTGAATTCAGTCTCAGAAGAATGGCAAGAATTTGTCCAAAGTATCATGGGTAGAGAGAACTGCCAGATTGGGAAGGGATGTGGGCCGCTCCTCAACAGGAAGAGATGAGGCAAGACTTAGTCAAGTGCAAACTTAATGGCACCAGCAGCAGTGGGACGAAGCCCAAGAAGGAGGAGGAGAATGCAGCCCTTGCATCAAAGGGGCAGTAGAAGCAGCGAAGGTGGAAGAAGGACGTCTCTAAGATCAAATGTTTTTAGTGTGGTGAATTTGGTCACTACACTACGCAGTGTCCTCTCAAGAAGAAGAACAAGGACGAGAAACATGATCCACAGGCTGCAACCACAAGGATCGAGGAGGAGGAGTTTGCCATGATTGCCCAGATACCTCCAGGGGAGAGGTGGGATGATCTAGTACTATAGTTCGAAAGAACTACAGATGAGCAGGATTCTTGAGGAATCCACCTCTTGGATCAATACCTTGCTACGAGAGCCCATATCAGAAGTAGCAAGATGGACCAGTGACAGTTGGTGCAGTCAGGAGCCAGAGTGACAAATGCAGTAGCTAGTAGCAGTCAGAGACTGAGCAACGCAGAGCAGAGTCAGCAGCAACGCAGTGGCTTCAGTGACAGTGCAGAGGCAAGTAGCAGCCAGAACTCGGACGACGGATGCATCATACTGAACACAGATGGTTCAGTACTTTGGATGTTTTTCCATTGCAGTTGTTGCAGTTGCAGCAACAGCAGTTGGAGAGAGTTGCAGTGAAGTAGCGGTTGGCAGTAGTATGCAGGGTCAGCAACAGCACAAATGTAGCGCAGAGAGAGCTACGCAGTAGTTGATGGACAGCAGCAGCCATACACTAGCAACGCAGCAGGGATGGTACAAAAGTCAGAGTAGTGCTTCAGTTGGATGCATTTCTAGAGAACATTCCTCGCTAAGAGGGAGTATTGATTTCTGGTAACGTCGAATGTGCTCTAGACTCAAGATTTTGCAGGGAGGTTAGGACACATGCAGTCCACAATACCCAGAAATTGTTTTGGGAAATTCTACCTGGAGGAGGTTTAATTAAAATTATTAATTATTTTTAATGGATGCTAAATCTAAACTTAGGAAATTAAAATAATTAAAGGGTATTAATTAAACTAGTGTGAATCTTCTAGAAAAAGACGAGGATCAAGTCAAGATGATCTGAGCCATTGATTAGAATGTAATCTGGGTCGTTAATTAATCAACGAGAAGATTATAAGAAGAGGCTTGATGGGCATTTGGAAATCACATCGAGTGAGATCAAGAGATCAATTTCTCAAAAGTGACGCATTAGTTGTCAGAGAAGTCATCGAGGAGATTTCTTGCAGTGAGGAGTAGGGATAATTTTCTGGTTGGAGAGTTTCCAGATCCGGGGATGTTGATTTGGGGTAGCATCGGACGTACTCTAGCCACGAAAATTGGTGGAGAGGCTAAGGCACATGAGATATCCAATACCTAGAAAGGGTTTGGGCAGATTCTAAACAATTTGGGAGATATGAAAATAATTAATATTTTTAATGGAGTCCCTAAGTCTAAACTTAGGGAAAATAAAATATTAATGTGAATTAATATAAAACTATGTTCGAATGGTCCAAAAGTCATGGATCAAGCCAAATCTAATCTTAGTCGCTAATTAGGGACTTAATCTCAGTCGTTGATTTGTCAACAAGAATAGTATAAGAGGAGGCTTGAGGGTCACTTGGAGAACACACCAAGAGATCAAGATTTCGACTTTCTGGGGTTGGGTTTGCTGAGAAAGTTGAGAGAGTGATCAGAGTTGCAGCTAAAGGGCAGTGAATACAGAAGCAGAGAGGCAGAGATAGCATCGGGAGGATCAACGCAGTAGCCAGAGAGAAGGATGTAGAAGTAGCCAGGGTTCATGCAGAGCCAGACAGGGCTCACGCAGAGGCAGCCAGGGGTTGCACAGTGCTTCAGAGGGCCAGCGTGGATGACGCAGAGGGCCAACATGGATGACGCAGAGGGCCAAAGGGCTGACGCAATGCCTCCAGAAGCTGACGCAGGCCAAGCTAGAGTGACGTTGGGCTAACACTGGGCCAAAGAGAGCCTAATGCTAGGGTTTTGTGGGGCAGATTGGAGATGTGGCGCTGTCTAAGTGTTTATCCAAGGTTTCAACCGGAATATTTGCTTCCGAGCAGAGAGGTACTACTACTAAGATTTCTCTCTATTGGGTGAGCCGGATTTGGCACCCAGATTGTATTCTAAAACTGCTTAATAAATCAAACCCTCAGATAGTTGCACCGATTTTCCCGCATTGAGTTTTTCCAAGGACATTAGTCCAAAAACAACGGTGTCACTTGTGTGCTTGTTTCTATTTCCTTCAGTTGATGATCTGTAATGTTGAGCATGTACTTGTATTTATTTCCAGTATTTACATGGTAAATAACTTGTTAATTAACAAGACAAGTAGGTAGGAATAAATCAGTAAGTGCATGAAGGGTTTCTAACGTGTCAGACTTAGAAATTCCAACATGGTATCAGAGGATTGTTGCAAATCACAGGGGAACTGAGAACATCAGCCAAGCAGAGCAACAACAGCAAAAAACAGTTGTCCCAAGTGACAGAAGTTGTTCCTAGCAGAGTAGCAGCAAGGAAGGGGTGACGCAGTGCCTGCGTCATCAAGATTGAGCCAGGAAGAGGCAGCGCTTAGGCTAAGGGAGGCAAAGGCAAGCTCTTGCGGAGCCACACAGAGGGCAGGAGGGTTGACGCATTTGGCTGAGAAAGTTGATTTGCTGGTGCCGGGATTGCGCAAAGCTTAGGAGCTCTAACCTTCAATTTGCTGGGGTTTAGGAGGCTGTGGGTAAGTTGTAGAGTGGAGCTGGTGGGGTACTGTAGTCAGAACAGTACCTAATAGGGAAAGACCAAGGTGGGGGGAGTTGCTGCCAAGGCAGATTTCTAACCGAGGAATCCGGATCAGTGGTGCAGTTGCACAAACGACCGAAGTGGGGCAACTCGACATTGGCAGAAGGGTTTCTAGGAGGGAAATCGAGGCTTAGAGGGATTCATACCGAGAACTTCTAGGAGGGAAGTAGAGGAGCAGCGAGATGGCAGTGAACGTGGTAAGAGACCAGGACACACTATACGGAGCCTCAAACTTCGTAGTCTGGAAGGCCAGAATCCTATCCGTTCTAGAAAGGAATCGTGTCAAGCACTTCGCCTTGAGGACGATAGCTATCCCAGTTGACCCAGCTGATAACGACAAGTACGAGGAGGCAATGGCGAGGGCCAAGAGCATCATCCTTGACGAGGTCAAGGACCATGTAGTACCACATATTGCCGAAAAGGAAATGGAAAATGAGATGTGGGAGGCCCTAAAGAAATTAGGCCAACATACTTCTGTGCAGAGAAGGATGTTACTAGAAAATCAGTTGCGATCATACCAGATGCACAAAGGAGAATAGATTGACCCCTTCCTCGGTCGATTGAAGGAGATTCAGGATCAGCTGACTCCCATAGGGGCCACGACGGATCAAGAATTGATGGTGAGAAAGCCCTGAACGTAGTCTCAGAAGATTGGGAGGTGTTTGTCCAGAGCATACTAGGCAGGGCGACCCTTCCAGATTGGGAGGAAAGGTGGGTTGCTCTTCGCCAAGAAGAGATCAGAAGGTTGAGCGAGGTAGGAAGCAATGGCAAGGGGATCAGAATCAAGAAGGAGGAGGAGGATTATGCCCTGGCATCTAAGGGAAAGGAAGGGAAACGAAATAAGGACCTCTCCAAGGTCAAATGCTTCCACTATGGGGAGTTGGGTCATTATGCAACCCAGTGTCCAAGGAAGAAGAGTAAGGGAGAGGCCTCTGAGACCAAGGCAGCGCCAGCAAGGGCAAAGAAGGAAGTGGAGACAGACGATGACTGTGCCATAAGTGCACACACACCACTTGAGCGAAAGTGGGGGGACATCGAGTTGCAGTCAAGCGGACTACAGGCGATGAGGGGCAGGATCCTCGAGGTACCTAGCCTCTTGGATTAGACCTTGCTATGGGACCCCCGAAGATGAGTCGCAATACTAGCGATGTCAGTAGAGACGGATGCGGATGGAGCGACAGAGGGAGCTACAGTGCAGGATTCCCAAGACAGTGCAAGGCTAGCAGGTTTCAACAGTGCGAGAGGCACGGGAGTGTTGCACCAGTGCAAGATGGCACAGAGAGGTGTGCAACGGTGCGAGATGCATAGAGTTGTTGCAGCAACGCAGCTGTCAGAGAGGGAGCACTTGCCAGTGACAGAGGGAGCTTCAGCATCGAGAGTGTTTCTAGCCTGATGGAGATGTCAGAGTTGGGAGATCAGTTACTTCTCAGTAACTGAGTTGCACTGCAGTAGTTAGCAGTGGTAGTGCTATGGGTAGCACAATGCAGCATGATGAGAGGGGTTACAGTGTAGATGCAGCAGTGGCAGTGGTAGGGCCATAGGCAGCAACACGAATGCAGAGTGAGTTGCAGTACGGATGCAGTAGTGACAGTGGCAGGGCCATGGCTAGCAGTACAGGATGCAGTAGTGCAGATGATGGGCAGCAGGCCTAGCATCAGCACATGGACCGATGCCAAATGATCAGGGTGATACTCAGTGAGGAGGATTACTAGAGCACAGTCCTCGCTAAGAGGAAGTGTTGATTTGGGGTAGCATCGGATGTGCTCTAGCCATGAAAATTGGTGGAGAGGCTAAGGCACATGAGATATCCAATACCCAAAAAGGGTTTGGGCAGATTCTAAACAGTTTGGGAGATATTAAAATAATTAATATTTTTAATGGAGTCCCTAAGTCTAAACTTAGGGAAAATAAAATATTAATGTGAATTAATATAACACTGTGTTAGAATGGTCCAAAAGTCAAGGATCAAGCCAGATCTAATCTTAGCCGTTGATTAGGGACTTAATCTCGGCCATTGATTTGTCAACGAGAAAAGTACAAGAGGAGGCTTGAGGGTCACTTGGAGAACACACCAAGAGATCAAGATTTCGACTTTCTGGGGTTGGGTTTGCTGAGAAAGCTGAGAGAGTGATCAGAGTTGCAGTTGAGGGGCAGTGAATACAGAAGCAGAGAGGCAGAGATAGCACCGGGAGGATCAGCGAAATAGTCAGAGAGAGGGACGCAGAAGCAGCCAAGGGTTCACGCAGAGCCAACTAAGGCTCACACAGAGGCAGCTAGGAGCTGCGCAGCGCCTCAGAGGGCCAGCATGGGTGACACAGAGGGCCAAAGGGCTAACGCAATGCCCCCAGAGGTTGACGCAGGCCAATCCAGAGTGACGATGGGCTAACGCTAGGCTAGAAAGAGCCTGACACAGTCCTTAGAGGCTGATACTGGGGTTTCGTGGGGCAGATTGGAGCTGTGGAGTTGCCGGAGTGTTTATTCGGGGTTTCAACCAGAATATCTGCTTCCGAGCAGAGAGGTACTACTGCGGAGATTTTTCTCTGTTGGGTGAACCAGATTTGGCACCCAGATTGTATTCTGAAACTACTTAATAAATCAAACGCTCAAATAGTTGCACCGGTTTTCGCACATTTGGTTTTTCCAGGGACATTAGTCCAAAAACAACGGTATCACTTGTGTGCTTGATTCTCTTTCCTTCAGTTGATGATCTGTAATGTGTTGAGCATGTGCTTGTATTTATTTCCAGGATTTACATGGTAAATAACTTGTTAATTAACAAAACAAGTAGGTAGGAATAAATCAGTAAAGTGCATGAAGGGTTTCTAACGTATCAGACTTAGAAATTCCAACAGGAGATACATTACAGAGGAGGCAGAGAGAGATCCAGAAAAGGCAGCGCAGACTCACGCTGGGCAACGTAAGGCCACGCAGAGGCAGCGTAGAGCCTGTGAGGAGATCCACAAGTTTGCTGAGGAGCAGATCAGATGTAGTGTCAGGAACCGAGGTGTGAGACTGGAGGGCCAGAGGATTGAGCATCCATCCAACAAATCGATCAGCCAAAGGGAGTGACGCAGTCCCTATTATTTATGACGCAGGGCCTACGCAGTGACTGTGCAAAGGCAGTTTGGGGATAGCCATTCAGTAGTTGGATCAATGTGGGATTGCCATTGATAATGTGAGGTATTTCTCACTAATTTCTTTCCCAGTCAGATTCTCTGTATCGGATAGCCAATAAGGCATCCAAAGATTGTATTCAAAACTACTACATAATAATACAAGCCCTCAGTTGTTGCACCGGTTTTCCTACATTGGGTTTTTCCAAGGACATTTGTCCAAAAACAATGGTGTCAATTGTGTGTGTGGTTATTTCTTCTTGCTTAGTTCTTGTTTCCGCATATAATTTAATTAGTGAAGGTTGCAGTGGTATTTACTTTGATATTTACAGAGTAGCACAGTAAATAACTTGCATGAATTAACAAGTAGGAGAAGTAATATCACTTTGTTACAGTAGGGATTTGGGTCTCCAAATTTTCACATTGTCCTATTGGAATTTGACCAAGTTTGATTAGAAATTTGACTTGGATATTGGCACAGATTTCTAGGCAAATTATTGATTTGTAAACCTTACTAAAGAATAATTTATCCTAAAGAAAAGTTTGTTGGGGTTTCTCCCAAGGTTGGGTTCCCCACGGTAAAAATATTGTCTCTATTGTGCACAGTTGTCTTTCTATGATCCTAACTGTTTCTGTTGCATTTATTGTTGAGATTTTTTGTGTGTAACTGTTCAATGATATCAGTGGTATAATACCATTTTTTGATTTGCTTGAAAATTGTTTGAAAATAAATAGTAATTATTAGATCAAAAAATGGTATTATATTGTATAGCTTGTAGAAAATTCGACATGGTATCAGAGCCTTGTTGAAAGAGCAGCCACTGAAGTCATCTCTAGAGGCCAACATTCAGCAGTTTGATTGGTTTTGAGATCTCTTGTCAAAATGGTGCCAAGTCTCTCTATAGAAGACAGGTTAAATAGTGCCACCAATTTCAGATCTTGGAGGAACAGAATACTACTTGTCTTGCAAGAAAATGATCTTCGAGATCATCTGAAGGAAGTGATTCCATAGTGAGAGGGAGTTGAGGAGAAATCCAAGTATAAGAAGAATGAAGCCAAGGCTAAAGAAGATGTAGAACCTCTAAGATGACCGCAGGAAATCTAAGGTAACATTTCTGAGGTGGACTATTGTGTGAAGTAGGGTATAGATTATTGTGATTACAGTGGTGTAGAGGCAACCTAAAGGAGCTCTAATAGCTCATTGTTTGAAGGTAACCTAGATGAGATAGAAACACAGAAAAGGAGATAGTACAGAGCTTAGGTTTTTGGGACAAGGCAAGGTGTGCCCTGATTGGTCAGGTTTTAAGGTCAGAAAATGGAGGAGAATATACTTCCAAGGACTTCAATGATTTCTCTGCAAGGAGCAAGAGGAAGTGGAATATTTTCTACAATCCTCAACAATTTCTTCCTTAATAAAGAGATAAGTACTTCCAATCATATTTTCCTCCCTTGATTATTATTATTATTTTTATTTTTGGTTAGCCTCTTGTCCTTGTATTTTGCTTGGTTATTATTATTCTTCCATGGCCTCTTGAATGGCATTTGCAGAAAGGAAGAATAGGTGCATTGTGGAGGTTGCCAAGGCGATGATTCATCCAACAAATGGCAGAATCAAGAAGTACAAAGCAAGCTTTGTGCCAAGAGGATTCTCCTAGAATGAGGGAGTGGAGTATGAGAAGACTTTTACTCCAATCACTAGATTGTCAGATTCTTGTATTTCCTAAGGGCTAGACCATAGACACAGCAGGAGTGATTAATGTTTGAGAGGGAGGATTGTACAAATTATTAGGACATCTAGGACTACGCCAGATGACCAAAAAGCTTCCAATTAGAGGGAGCAAACTTTTGCCACACTAAGTACAACAGAGGCGGAGTATATTGCAGCTAATGTCGCAAGTCGTAAAGTAGTGTGGCTTCAGAAGCTTCTTGCAAGACTCTCTAATCAAGTTACTTCATCTAAAACATGGTGCAGAAGCGAGCAGTGAAGCTCTAGTACATATCCACAGATGAGCAGATTGCAAACGTTCTCATCAAGCCTTTGTCTAGAGAAAAGTTTGTATACTTCAGAGACAAGCTTGGCATGATGCAAAATGTCTCCCTTGTTGAGAGGGAGTGTTGATGTCTTTGCAGGATCAGGTAGACCGTCCCCTGAGAAGCCAAATGGACTTGCTTGGGTCATGCTAATCTGACCAAAGGAGATTGATACATTCACTTGAGAAGCCATAACGGACTTTGGTTGGGTCATGCTGATTTGACCATGGGTGAATGGCCCAGGGCAATTGCAAGATTGGATAGATCTTCTCCTGAGAAGCCAAAAGGACTTGGGTGGGGCATGCTGATTTGACCAGACGAAATAGATGAAATTCACCTAAGAAGCCATAAAGGACCTTGGTTGGGCCATGTTGATTTGGCCAAAGGTGAATGGTCTAAGGGGAAATCCTCTCCTAAAAAGCCATGAAGGACTTTGGTTGGGTCAGGTTGATTTGACCAAAGAAGATTGATACATTTACCTGTGAAGCCATAAAGGACTTTAGCCGAGCCATGTTGATTCGGTCAAGGGTAAATGGCCCAAGATACTCACATTGCCTACTTTAGGATGGATGGAGTGATCTATAGACATGTGAGGAGTCACATTGCCTACTCTAAGATGGAGTTACCTATAAATGTGCATGTGAGGAATCACATTACCTACTCCAAGATGGAGTGATCTATAGACATGCATCAACATAGCAAGCTCGTGAACTTTTCTTATGGAGGAAAAATTTCGGCTAAGGGGAAATTTGTTGCAGCTAAGGAGAATAGCTCCATCACTAAGAGGGAGTGTTGACTTTTGTGTAGCATCAAGAGGTATTCCCACATGCCAAAGAGGTTTCCAAGTTGGCCTAATAAAATTAAAATAATTTATTTTTGGGGCACCAAGTTGGCCGAGGAAGACAAGTCAACCTAGCTCATGAAAGGGTGTGTCCCTTGGGTTAATTTACCCCCATTCGACTAGTATATATAGAAGATGTGACGTCTCATTTTCTCCACAAAGCAAGTTTCTTTTTCATCTTTCTGAGGTCTCTTAGACAACTGCACATGTGGAGAAAGGAGGACGAGTTGACTGTTCACCGAGATACTTGACCAAGATTTGACCAAGACGCAAAGTTGACCACAAGCCACAGGAGTTGAACACAGGCCATAGGTTTAACCGCGGGCCACAAGAGTTGACCACAGGCCACAGGATTTGACCCAAATAACAAAGTTGACAATAGATTGCAGATATTTTTTAGTGAATGCGATCATGAGTCAGAATATTGGAAATTCTCGCGCACATAATGAATCCACCTGGATATCTTTTTCGTCTAATAAGTATGATGAGAAGTATAATTCTGTTCCTGATCTTATAATAGAAGATCATTAGATAATGGAAAATAACAAACTAAATATAACTTTTGTATCTGAGAAGATAAAGGTATAAGGGTTGATCTATTATGCTCAAGCATACACTTATTCAAGTTCGAGGTGCTTTCGTCATTATCTATTGGTATTACGAGTCGAAACATTGTTAGAGCACTTATGTGTCGCCAATACTGCATACGGTCGATTCAAATTCAGTAGCATATTCGGATTATCTTAAATATAGCCAGGGCTCTTATCATCTTTGTTATAGCTATTGTAGACGCTGAAACAGTTATTTTATCAGCTACTGACATCGTATCATATAATCAATTCGTATCGATCAATTTCATTTGTCGAATGGTGATGAAGTATCGTATATCGGTATTCTCAGAAGATATATATATTCTATATGACCAGAAGCTATCAAAATAGATATAGTATTACGGTCGATCAAAAACATGATTGATCCATATAAAATCATTAGGAAATTACCTGTCATGATTGGACCATATTCGAGGTGATCTGGGGGATCGATTGACCACAAACCATAGATATGACCGCAAGCCATGGGATTGATCACAAGTCGCGAGAGTTGACCATGGACCATAGAGTTGACCAAAAACCATAGGAGTTGACCATAGACCACAAGAGTTAACCACAGGTTGACTATTTGACCAATGTTGATTTTTTTTACTATTTTCACTAGTTTTGCCTAGTGTTCTCACTGGAATTTGACTAGGTTTGACTAGAAATTCGACTTGAATATTGGCATGGATTTCTAAACAAATTGTTGATTTGTAAACCTTGCTAAGGACTAATTTCTCCTAAAGAAAAGTTGGTTTCTCCCAAGGTTTGGTTTCCCAGGGTAAAAATATTGTCTTTATTGTGCATGGTTGTCTTTATATGATCCTTATTGTTTCCATTGCATTTACTGTTGATATTTTCTATGTAATTGCTCAATGATATCAGTGGTATGAGAAAATTGTTTCAAAATCATTAGGCAATAATTATCAGATCAGAAAATGGTATTCCACTATATAGCTTGTATAAAATTCAACAAGAACACGGTGCCAAAATTAAATGCCTTAAATAAATCCCCAAAATTTCATGGAATAGCTCATATAATCAAATAATAAACCATGAAACCTAGGGAAACCATGTAATCACATCAAGCCACCAATGCACAACATTAAGGAGCAACTAATAACCCATTTTACTTAGGAAAGTTCTTAGTTGGTGAGTACTCCTTCCATGAATGTGCTAGGGGTTAATCAACAATGCATTATGCTAATTAAAGCCCATGAAGGCACTCAACACTACCAAATTCCACAAGTGCATGATGAAAGCCTCCAAAATGTGAAATGATGATGTCAACAAAAATAATACACAGTGAACAATATGCATCCAAGCACCAACACCTTGGCTCCAAAGCCAAAATTCTCGAAATGCAACATGCTTGGGTAGGGTCTTCAACCAAATAATCCACATGCCATATGAGGGGTAAATACAATGTTAGATTAAATGAGAGTACATGTATAAAATAAATACATACAAAAAAATAGTCTAAGCAAAGATTGGAAAGAACAAAGATTATAGTAATAATTCTCAGTACATTTTACAATTACAAACTCTACTCACTCAATCTCCTCCATTCCTTGTACAATTACCTATTGCCCACCAAAAGTAGGTACCCCTAGGAGATTTTTACTCCTATTCATATTCTTCCAACCGGCAAAGTAGCCCTTGAGAACCACCCATAGCCGATGTGATGTGCCACTTTATCTCCACTCCTTGCGTCAGTTGTATGTTTCCTCACCCATCTGTCGAGAGCATATGTTAGAAAGTGGTAAATCCAACCCAAAAAGTACGTTTTTCATTATGCAATCGCGTGCTTATGCTTGTTTTTCATTTGTGCATTTTGAGCATGGATTATTGGGTAACTTGGAAGATGAAAGGGCCTTGACCGTGGTTTTGTTCCCTTACCTTAAATGGGGGGTCAATCCTCAATCCTAGTCCCATGAGACCGCCCCTATTGGCCTATGGCTTTAGGAAAGGCACTACTTGTTGGACGGTGTTGTCATTGATGTCAACCCATGGAGTTGACTGGATTTGACTAAAAACACCAGTCATTGATGTCAATTTGTTAATGAACGCTTCTTAGTAATGTCGGATTACATCAAGTTGGCAACCACACTGTTGGGTGGTTGAAAACCCAAGTCCTAGGGTTTGGGCTCCCTGGACTAAGGAAGTACCCCGGCCTTGTCGAGGGTTTTGAAGGGCCAACACATTAAGTCCTCCTAGTTTGAGAGATATTCACTTTTGAATTTGATGACCCCATTTGGTGGGCTAAAACCCCAACAGGTAGTGACATGACACCTTATAATTAATTTAAGGGTTTGACCTACTCATCTTGGCAGTGATGTCTCCTCTTGAAAACGAAGGTACTCAACAAAGTATGAAGCAATGTATAGGAAGTTTATTCACCTATGGTCGTCAATATATGACAGTGATTATCACTACAGTCTCATTATATATAAGTTGAATAACTTCATGAACCAAAGGCAATAACCAAATCATTGACTTCACAACCTTAGCAGGACCATATGCACTAAGCCAATCATTGGTTTCAAATTCTTGTGGAATTGAGGGCATTCAAATTAAGCATAAGGGGTTCATTGTCACAACATTATCAACCTACTCAGCACCCACCAATGGCATTTTTCCTTACCTAAGAAGTCAAATCTAATATCTAATGGGCAGCCTTCCTTTTACTTTGGACTCAAGAAAACAAATTAATAATATTCATTAAACAAATTAACATATTTAAGAGTTTTTCTTAGGATTTAAGATTTCACCACACCTTACCTAGAAGCCCCACCAAAACACTAACACATTGACTAGATACTTTTTAACATCCAATATTTCACTATAATTGTTTACTTAGGACTTAAGAAATGCAACGTCTACTTTATAAGCCCCTAAACGTTCCTTCTCCCACTTATAAAAGAAAGCATATACCTCCTCTTAGTATATACACTTAATGCATAATTAGCAAAAAAAAAAAGAAAAAAAAAAGATAAGCTCTGAAATAACTTCGGTCTACTTGTGGAAGAGATTTTCATCTTACCTGAGAAATTTCCAAGGGCGGTTTTTGGTGATTTTCTTTTGGTTTCGAAGTTTCGTTTGGCCAGAGATTTTAGCCCTTCTTCTCCTATTTGGGCCTCTTCTTGAAATCTGAAGCACAGCCTCAATACTTGAACAGAACAAGTGAAATTGCCAAGGTAGGGTTTCCATTGTATTTTTTATTATTCGTCCAAGAATTTCTTTCAGTGCTAGTGTATTTTTTTGTCTTGCATAATTCAGTCTTCATTAAGGCCATAACTTCAAAACCCTACCCTCCATTCTGTGAAAGCTTGTATTCTGTGTTGTGTAAGGGACAGTCCCTTAATATTTTGTTTTGTGTGTGGCCTCAAGGGCTCACAAAGAAGCTATCTCACCAAGGCTGGTAGCCCTAAACCTGCGGCCTAATTCCTGGAGACTTTGAACTTAATATTATTCATAACGATGAAAGTGACATGATAATGTACCTTGGCTGTGACTTGATATACTGACCTGACTTGATATATTTGACAGCTTTGACCCTAACTTGATATGATTGCAGCCTTGACTGTTACTTGACTTGACTTGAAACCTTGTAATATGATGCCCTAATTTGACTTTAACAAGGCAGCATGTAAAGTTGTTTGCAGCATTCCAAAATACATATGTGATCCAATGTCACATTCAGAGATCAAGTGTATTCAGTATTCAAGTATTTAGTATATTGTTATCTCTACAATAGTGAAGTATTGGCTCTTTTAACAGTGATCTCGAGATCAAATTGCATGAGTTATTGCTACAGCAGTGACGTTACACAGAGAATTGACCTATAGACATTCGACAGTGAGTAGATAGTGATAGTGTAGCTGTAGGATTATACAGATAGTGAGACAGTGAGAAATGAGTCCATGACAGAATTAAAGTATATGTAAAAGTGACAGTAACCTAAAGACAGGGACCTTATGCACTACTGTAACCTTATATGACAGCAAGCTTGATATATTACCATGAACATCAGTGGGTATAACACTAGTGACCTTTCTCATGAAAACCTGTTAGGATTTACACTTAGAATTGACAAGAGTCTTGACTTTGACTTTACTTGACTATGACACTATATGACAGTGATGCATTACTATTGACTTGACAGCTTGACATATTGTACAGTGACCTTAACAGTGAATTGAATTGGATTCTAGATCTTGATGGGACTTAGTGATATGACATAATAACTTAGCATATACCTTGACTTGACTGGACTTATCCTTATGATAAGCTAACAGCACTTGATGATAGCAGTCACATTAAATAAAATATCTGTGACTATTCTAGGAAAACAAGTGACATACAAGCACTGCAGTAGTACCATCATTTAATGTGACTATAGTTCTTGAAGACTTGACCTTAGATATGACATGTTGATTGACTTTGACTTGGCATAGTGTTAAATTGGCAACTAGGGCCAAACTCCATGTGGGTCGGCTTATTTATGGCAGCTGATATTTTTATTGGATCCCTCTCGTCGAGAGGTGTAGGATTGATCCAAAGATCATCCGATTCCGATAAGTATTTATGGAGATATGAATTTATTTTGTTTATATAATTATTATCAAGCCGACCAGCGTTTATGTAGGCTCTAGAAGCCCAACCGACGTGTCTATTCATCATCTTCGTATTAGTATAAATAGAAGAGGATTTGAAGTCATTTGTACACACATCCTCTTCATGTGTTCTCCTCCTCTCCACGTCTTGGGTTTTTGGAGAAGAAGGGACACCTAAAATATACATTTGCTGATGCCCTAGCCGCAGTAGCTGATGCCCTAGCCTGCACGCTGTTCAAGAAGCCCTAACGCAGTCCTGTAATGGAGTCTCCTAGCTGCAGTAAAAGAGGATCTGAGACAGCGCGGGTCAAGGTCTGTTCAGGGGTCCGTTTTTGAGGACAGAATTGTTGGTGGGAGGTACGAAGCCCTGTTCTTGTAGGCCACAGCCAAGGCAGGGACAGCGAGTTAGTTTAGAGGCTGTTTGGTGGGTGGACAGTCCTCATAAGAGGCTGCCACAGGTCTGTCTATACACCTGTAGGATGTTGCTGTTTTTTAGGTGGATAAGTCTGTGTTTAAGGGCTTAAATCTGCCCTAAAAGAGCAACGTGGAGGGGCAGCCTCCCATTGAAGGGCAGCCACACTTCATGAGGACAATTCTGGGTCAGATTTGAGGACTGTTGGGGACTGTGTTGTGTGCCCTAACCAGTCCCAGAAATTGCAGCAGTGCAGGAGTCTCAAACAGCAGTGTTTTGATATGTATTTGGTCAAAGGAGTTGACCAGCTTTGGATCAGTTTGTGTAGCAGCCTGTGGGAGCCAAGTTGGACAATGATACTTGGTGCAGCAATAGTACATGGGGCAACAATGATACTTGGTGCAGCAATGGTACATGGGACAGCAATGAGTACATGTTGTACAGTGCATCATAGTGCACATAGCAGCATGATGACAGTGAGTCATTCTAGCAGGGGCAACATAATGACGATGATGTATGGGCAGCAAATGGACGAGATGCAGAATGATGATAGGTGAAGGAGTCAACTTGAGGATCAGTTGAAGCAGAATGTCTTCAACTGATCTCATCATGATACGAAATGATCTATGCTAGATCTAGATAAGTCAAAGGATTGACTGCTGTTGTAAATGTACTCTCTCTCTCTCTCTCTGCTGAACTTTGAAGATAAAAGAAGATTTGATCAAAGGGTTTCCCCACACATTGTGGGGTTTGTCCCTGGCTTGC